>WYDF02095439.1:0-10779 GCA_009867245.2 Adranes taylori | reverse complement strand
GATCGAATACTTTTCTTTTTAGGCATATTGGAATGTCTGACTTAAAGATATTGCGCAGCTTTCCAAAGGCCGCTCATGTTAGGCCTATTCTTCTCGATATTTCACGCGTTTGGTTGTCTCTACCAATAGAGATTTGGTAGAGATTTGTCTCTACCAGTAGGGCATAAAGACCTCAAAATATAATACAGATCAACAAAAATGTGTTGGGATGAGTTCTAATAGTAAATGATTGCGAAAAATTAACTTTTCTCTAATTTTGGTTTTTGCAATTTATTATAATCTGGGCAATTCTGATATGGACGAACAATGTTAATTAGTTGAAATGTTTTTTACGTACTGATATTGATTAGAGTATATAAATGTAGACATAAAAAATTTTCACAGTTGTGGAGTCAAGTAAGTAGGAATGAACATTTCAAATTAATCGATTTCAAAATAAATTGCGAGGATTATGAGATACGATGGTGTTGCCCTTGAAAGATAAAACGCATGTGTGTATCTACAGTACGTATGCTTTGGTCTGGTATTTTACAGTCAATGAGAAATTTCTTAAATTCTGAATTTGCTTTTAGAATACTCAGGACTGCTTTGTCAGCAGAAATCATCAAAACCTGGTTGTAATGGATTGGCTGCCTGTGGTAGTTCATTATACTAAGGGAATTTGATTCTATTTGCGGAAAAAAGAAACATGAGAAATGTGAATCTAAGTGATAATGTTATGAAAAACATGGAAAAACTACGAGAGTTGTCCCAGAAGTACCAAATCTAATAGAGAAAACACAATAAATTCGGAAAAACTTATCTCTATTTCTCTACATTGGTCTCATTTTAGCCTTTTCTCCGGGCGTTAGAAGTCAAAACAGAGAGTAGGCGCAGTGGAGGAGTGGCATTGCGACTGCGCCGCTAGACCGACCAGCAAGTGGATGGTAGTTGTCTGCCTCACTACGACCGTGTGTGGAGTGGCAGTCCTAAAAGCGTCCCACATTCGGGTCACCGGGGTCTCCTCCCCGGTGACCTGCGTTGGCATTACTTCCGTCTGTTTTTGTTAAGACTCTGTCTGACCAGATCAGTTATTTAGGTGTTTGTGGCCTTTACAACTTAGCCTAGTTTAGTTATCCGGTAGACTGCAAATCTCAACTTTGTTTTTACATCTCTGTTTTCTCTGCAAATCTCTGCTTTATCTTTCACCAGTAGGTCTATCGGAGGTGTGCCAGTTATTACCTGTAGTCTTCCCATAGAGACTGTGTGATATGTACATGCCATAACTATCAATTCCACTCTCTGCAATATGTTTAGTATGTATTTCCTTTCTGATGCGTTCACCCATGCTGGCGCAGCATACAGAAGTGCTGTGTTTACTGGCGAACACAGCAGCTTCCTCATTAGTGTTCTGGGTTCCCTTAGTCTAGGCATAAGTGTAGGAAAGGTACGCAGGTGCTCTAGAGCCTTTTCAGGTTTAACCGTTTAAGATTTAACCCCTACGTGCCTTGTTAAGTTTAGAATTCTATCTAACATCACTCCCAAATACCGTACGTATTGTGTATGTGCTGTTTCATTTTAGCTAGATACACTTATCTCAACGATATTCAATCGCTTTGATACTCTCTTTACATTGATAATCTTCAATAGAACTATCAGTTCATTGTTGGCAAATCTTTTACCACCGATAAATTGTTCTAAGATTGGAAACAGAAAATTATCCCAGGGTGCAAAATATGGCATACAGGGTGCACGAGGAAGCAATTCCAATCCTAACTCATTGATTTTGGCCATCGCGATAACGATGCATTGTCTTGATGAACCAAAGCCTTCTTTTTTGCCAAATGCATAGGGTTTATTTCTGAAGACAGTTTGTTTCTGATTACATCACTCAAACGCTGCAAGTAGTTCGCATAACACTTGCCGTTAATTGTTTTGTTTTCGTAAGATAATCCTTCTACTACTACGAAATATTTGATACGATTAACAATATTCCGCGGCGTGTACCACGTCTCACTCGCTTGACGTAAGCTCACAACCAAAAAAAAAATGTAAATAGACATTATGTTTTATTATTATAAATTTCTTAACGCTAGATATCAATAGTTCATTCTAAAATGACTTATATTTGAAACTAAATGTGTGTACATACTTGTATTATACTACATGCATTTAAGTGAAAATATAACCTACCAGGTTTGCTCACTTGCGTTATTGTGGATTTTAGTCACCATTCTTTGCGTGGTCATCTTATTTGCGCTACCACTGCGATGTTCGTCTTATCAGCTTGTACGTACTCGCATCTACTCTGCCATCCAATATTTTACTGTTGTAAACAAAGGAGTAGGCTCCCTCAGAGTAGAATATAGTACTGTTTTGGTGTTCGTTTGACTCTGGTTTTTACAATAGACAAATTCTGTCATATAACGATAACCAATTATTTATTTGTTACTAAACAAATACTAAATAATGTAGCATCTTGAAACTTAAGCTTTATAAGGTTAGTGCTTTCCACCCTAGTCATTCAATTCAGACAACAACAGCCATCTAGACGCTTGGTCGGGGATTTCTGGGAGTATCCTCGTAGTTGAGACCATACAATGCAGTAAACGAAACACAAATGTTTTAGTTCAAATTTATTACATTTATTACATATTTAAACACAGATCAAGTAGGAAAGAATAAATTGTATCCAAGACAAAATAAGTATAATGAACGAAAATTTGAAAGTTCCTGGAGGTGGAATACAGAAAAAAGAAGGATTGAGTTCAAGTATAATGGTGAAAAGTGTGAACAATAAAGAAATAAGTAAGGATGCCAGTAAGGAATATTAGAAGCAGGTAAAAACCAAGAGGGGAACACTTGAATGAAAAAGAGGAATGAAAGATGAGTGTAATTTTTATAAGGAGAGTAATAGGAGGGAAGACCGTAAGGAGCTAAAAGTCATAAATATACAGAGAAAATTGTAGAACTATTTTCCCAAGAGAGCGTAGAGGGATTATTCAATAATAAGAAGAAGTTGCGTGGGAGAAGCTACATGACGATGAATATTTGATAGTGTAATGTTTGTTGCAAGAAAATTGATATTTTTTAATAAATTTAATTAGATGTTTATATATTAACCATTGAAAATTAATGGCAGCTTGTACACAGATTAGGGAAGTATACCTTTGTGCTGATACTGACCGAAAATATATTGAATTTTATATCGCATATAACATGATATAATACTATTGGTATTTGATCTTACGCGCTCATATGTCAATGTCAAATTTTACATCGTATTCGATCAGCCGTAAGAAGCAAAACATTGTTTTTCAGTATAATAGAATGTGTACAGGTGTTAAAAATTTATGCTTTTATGAATGCAAATTATAAGAATTCTATGAAATATACATTATTGTATATTGTCTCGTCCCATTTTTAAGTAGTAGTGACATGGGAATATATATTCCAATGGATAAGAGATACCTATACTTACTGAAGCTGTTAAACTTATAGGGGATTTCCTCTCCCACACCCAAAATGTCCCTTTAGGAACTCGCAAAGAGCACCAGCCTAACCGGTGCCCCTAGAATATAACTGCAGAACAATAACGACCGTGGACTTCAAGCTAGATATCCGCTGAGATGCTCACAAGGAAACAACCCACTAGCCTACGCCACTTTGGGGTCCACCTGGAAAGTCCAAAAGGGGCGTCGTTGGCCGCCTAAAAGACCTGTTCCGCATCCAACCAGCCAGAATTATTCAGGCAATCCAAGAGCTACCCAAAGATCTCGAGGAAATCCTCAACACTATTACATTATCTTTTGGTTAAGGGGCATTAACTTAACGTTGAGAGAAAAAATATAAAAAGACAAAAATAGACAAAAAATAAAATAAATTAAAATATACAAAAAACATTTTATAAAAATGAAAAAAAAGTAAACAAAAATCACTAACATTCTCATTATCACCATTAGCAAGCTAAGTGAATATCGCTTGCACTCCGGTACAAGCAGCAAGAAACTAAAAACTGAAGACCAAAAACCAAACCAATCCTAAAAGAAGCTATCTTTAGTCATGCTATGGGCATGGTTTTGTACGTTTGTCTTGGCTGTAAAGCGAATACTATAGCATAACATTCCTCCTACAAGTAAATTGCATAACCACTCAAATTCTGAACATAACCACTTAAAACGAATTCCAGGCTAAAGAGGATGGAAAAGCCTAAAGCCTCCTGAAACAATACCATATATTCTCAACTAGTCCACTAGGGAGTGTAGTTGTAGTGCGTTAGAAATCTACACTGTTGGATGCACCGGGCATACGTCGTCTTTTGAAGATTTCTCCACTTCCACGCAAAACAAAAAAAGGACCGTGAACTTGTTTTTCTTAGAATGGAATGCAGTTGAAACATGCACATTTGCGTTTGAATTCTTAGAAATTCTTAGCGTTCGAATATGATTTTAATGTAACTTGAGTATATTAGAATTTAAATGATAGACTAAGATACCCTGCTTGCATTCAGATGAAATGTAGTGCAATCCTATATTTTTCGATATGTGGCAATATGAAGTTTCACTCATATTTCTGTAAAACATTTGGAATATTGTATATTATATTTAAACATTCGTGTACAAATTTTCTATTTTATCTTTCATATACTGGAAGTCAGAGGTTATATTGTATACTATATACTTTAAGGGTTGATCCATCTAGTCTTAATATTACTTGTATAGTTTACGTAATGTCACATTAACCAACTCAACATTCAACTAGCTCATTACCTTATTCATGAAAACCTCTATTAGCATAAAAGTGCTCGATTAACACTGTTTTATGAAGGCGTTTTTGAATTTTATACTTTGTGTTATTAGTAAACGCTTTTCGGGTACAAAAATAATGTTAATTTTAAAGTACAGCACAGTGAAGGATTTAAGACTTATCGTACTCAAACTCTCATTTCAATGAAAATTTATATTACAGTTTCAATTGAAATAGAAATATTTGGCCACTTTTGAACCTCTACGAAAATATAAATCTGGATTCGCTACTTGCAAATAAAAATTATTAATTAGCAATAACATAATCTTGTGGACCTCATAAAAGTAACATAATTGTTCTTATAATTATTTACCGTATAGGTAATCTTGAAGGGTTTCAAATATATTATAGGCAATATTAAAGATGAAGGTAAAGCTTTTTATTGGCACCATTGTCATTACATAATGAATGTGCAAGTCATGAATAATTACAATAATGTAATAAGTAATAGGTTAATAATAGAAATATAGAGAATAAATAAATACACACATACACACACACATCCTCACACACAACCACACACACACAGTGTAATAAAGTTACTTATAAAATAAAAGAAAAATAAAAACAATTTGGGACATACTATATAGAATAAGGTTTTGCGTATAGAAATGGCTGTCCGTATGTATTATTGTATGTATTAAGTAAAAAAATACTGATGGGATACCTTTTCCTATTCTATTCAAAGATGTCATAAACAAATGTTAAGATAAGTAAATTAATTTGGGAATAAATTCATGTAAATAAACAAATAAGAAAGCATTACTAATTTTTTTCCGTTGCATTTAACCTAAAAGTTTATTTATAACGTATTTGTAATAATTACGTATCGATTTATAGACATAAACAAACATGATAATAATTAGTAACCGCTGTACGCTATGACAGAATTAAGTAATGATTTTTGGGATGCATATACCGGCACAGATGTTAGAGAGAATCGGTCCCAATGTAATGTGTAATGACTTTGAGACGTTCTGTGGCAAGCAGTCAGAGCTACCCATGGCTCTTGACCTATAAATAGGCCCGCGTAACGCATTTAAAAACAGATACTGTTGTCATCTCGAGATTAGCCATTAAAACAAGTATTTTGATTCAAACAAATATATATATATATATATATATATATATATTAGTTTTTCAAAAAGTTTACGAAAATATTGAAGGGTAAGTTATTTTAGTTTTTTCCTTATTATTCATCGACATCGTCAGGGTTATTAAGCAAGCAAATTATAGCACAATATAGTTCTAATGGTCTTAAACTATATTGATATCTGGATCTATTTGGAGTTTTGCTGAAGTTTGTTAGCAATCAGAAGAAAATAAAGAATATGTAACGTGTATAGGAATATTACATGTTATAATAGAAATATATAACGTGTTTTATTTCATATTCCAAAGTATTTTAATTATTTTCTACAGCATATCGTTTTTTTTGGCCCCTATGTTTTTTTATATATTTGAATATCTTTTAAAATTTCTAATTTGTCCGTTTATAGTTTACTTAATTTTTGAAACAGAATGATTCCTATAAAATGCTAGCAAATATATTTATATACGTTAATGCAAATCCAACTTGTTCTTAATGGTTATATATTAAATATTATTATATTTCTGTGATAAAATGAACCTGTTCCATATCAATGCTGATCCATTTTAAATTATTTTCATTAAATGATTTTGATACTGTCCGAGATATAAGCCTTATCTATTTCCACTCATATCAGTATATGTGTCATTTGGTTATGTAAACAAATATATTATAGGCAATAACGCACTTTATAACGTTACCTCTAAATGTGAAAAATATTAGAAATTATATTTAATTGATTTATTTGTATCTTTTTTTGACAAAAATATCTGGCGATTTTAAGTAGACGATGTAGATTTTGATGTCCAAACAGAGCCGCTAAATACGATACAGTTGATTAATTTGGAACAAAATATCTGGTTTATTGCAACATATCTGATAAGTATGTAATTTCGCTTATTTTTCGTATTGAGTAGAATAAATATTGTTTTATTTATTATTATCTTTATTTAAGTAAACGAAGTCGTTTTAATTCGATTATAGAACAATTCCTATAGCAGCTGAATATTTGCTAGGCAAGTAATAAATATGTATACGAGTATACTAAGGTTCTCCTCCGAGCAGCGAAGTTAAGCAATGGCGGGCGTGGTGACTACTTATATACGATGTCTTCAATTATGGTTGATCGACATTGAATATATTTATGTTATTTTATATCTATATGGTTATAATAAATTTATATTTTATTTGGTTCTTTATTTGACTAAAATCAGGCACGCAAAATACTAGGTTTTATTTGCAGATAAGGATTCAATGTACCTATTTTTTATCTATTTATTTTCAAATCTTTGGGCGCGGCGCGTGTACGTCTAAAGATCAGTTCAGTTGAAACCAGCTCATATCAGTTTAAATGGGATCAAATCAGCCCAACAAATGCTAGCAAATATATTTGTTTATGCAAATAAATATGCTCAAAATCATATTGTATTTTCAAAGTGTTGCATTTATTTTTCAAAAGCATTATGTTTAGTTATACTTAGATCTAAATATTCTCCATTTATTCAAATCAGATCAAACCAGCTGAGCAAAATTCGGTACAAATTCGCAACGAAAAATTTAATTTTCGCGCTAAAATAAATATAGTAATTTTTTCCCCCCAAATCTATTTGTTCGCAATTAAATTTCGCGCTAGTAAGCCATATTGATTTTTCCAAACGACAGCTGACAATGATCTATTCCTTAATCTACCCGCCAGTTTTCTTCTTTTTTCACTATTCTATAAATTCAGCCATATTGTTTTTCCCAAATGCCAGCTATTCTAAATTTACATATGTTTAAATAAAATCTAGTGATAAATCTAAAAACTTTTCCCCCCAAATCTATTTGTTGTCAATTAAATTTCGGGCTAGTCAGCCATATTGCTTTTTTCCAAATGATAGCTGTCAATGATCTGTTCCAAAATACCGAAAAAGTCTAGTCATTAATCTAGTAACTTTTTTCCCCCAAATCTATTTGCTATCAATTAAATTTCGCAGTACTCAGCCATACTGTTTTTCCCAAATGACAGCTAAATCTATTTGTTGTCAATTAAATTTCGGGCTAGTCAGCCATATTGCTTTTTTCCAAATGATAGCTGTCAATGATCTGTTCCAAAATACCGAAAAAGTCTAGTCATAAATTTAGTAACTTTTTTCCCCCAAATCTATTTGCTATCAATTAAATTTCGCTTAAATATTTCGCTTAAATATTTCGCTTAAAAATTTCGCTTAAACATAAGCTTAAATATTTCACGCCCAAATGACAGCTGTCAAATTCAATGATCTGTTCCAAAATATCGAAAAAATCTAGTTATAAATCTAGTAACTTTTTAAAAATCTACTTAACAGGAATATTTTTTAAAATCCTTATATATTTCATATTGATGTCAATACATGAATTGCATATAAAAGTGGAATTTCATTGAAATTCAATGAAATAGCGCGCTATTGATAATAGATTAAACTGCCTCGTCTTTTGGTGGTGTTCGTGGTTATAAGAAAAGTGACACTAAACAGAGTTGAATCAGAACAAAGATTTATATATTTAACATTGTTTTTATCAAATACTTTATTAGAAAATAATATGTCATATAATATAGAAATGAAATGAAAAGGAATTTTGTGAATTTAGAATATGTGTGTCATCAGTAATCTGAATTTGTCACTTTATTTGTGCTTTGTCTTTGTCCTAGTATTTGTACCAGTATCTGAGCAGAAGCTTAAGTTTCCCATCAACGCCATATGGATGTACTTGAATTCATGTCCTGTATAAAACAGTAATATAACGATTATATTCTGGGCACTTCAAAAATTTTAGTAGGCTGGAAAATATCAACCAGAATGTTTCCGCTTTGGCTCATGGACTGCTCGCAGAGATTGATTGGAAAACATGAGAACAAAAATTGGAAGGATTAAATGACACCCCCGCAACAGGTTCAGTTAATGAGTGATACCAATAACAACTACACATAAGATTAAAGATATAACAAATTGGTTTGTTCTTAAGAACCTGTGAGCCTGTAAGAACCTTGGATAAACAATTAATCCTATTCTGAAATTAAAATAATTACAAACTTGAAAAGTATATGAGTAGGTACTGATTTGTAGTACTGAACATATGAGAACTTACTTGAACATATGAGCAGTACTTATTTCGCCGATGTGTTTTTGTTTCGGCAAACGCTGCTAGTGTTTTTACATACTCAATAGCGTTACAAAAACCCTATTCTAGCATCTACCGATGCGGACATAATACTTTCAGTAATCAACGTGCTTCAGCTAAGCGTGTTTAAGTTCCTATTCGTTGTAAGCCACGTGAACACACACATATTCATAGTAGACAACGCGCTTTATTTATATGCCTTGCAGCGGCAGATACGGATCTGCGCAATTTATTGGTTTTATTAATTATACACCCCAGTCACTTTGTTACAAAACTTATCAGGAATAAGTAGTTTAGTCTATCAAATTTGTACTGTACATTTATGTTGCACGTCATGCATATGACTTTTGTTACAAATACCAACAACTATATTTCATTAAACGCAGTGGGTAATTTTTATAAAAAAATTGTATTGTTTGTTATTTTATTCATTATCGTGATTCATTTTATAATTCTTATAGGATGCCCGTTTTCTGACACCTAATGCCAAACCTGCTTTCTATTTTTCTGACTTACAACGATGCCGGCGTCGTTTGTGAATGCTGCAACATTCTATTATGCATTATGCAATAGGTTTCATCAATAGATTCCTCCGCACTAAAATAAAAATATAATACAAAATCATTTATCGAATAAATCGAAGATATAATATTTTCTATTTTGAAATTTTAATCCATTACCTTATGACTTTTATAACAATATATTACAATTGTTTGTTACGTTAATCTAACAAAAGTGGTATTGTTAGATAAATATCAACAATATTTTAATGCATTTAGTGTAATGAGAAAGCACATGCAATAGCTTGCAATATTTAATACCAGAGCTACAAATACTAGATTTATAAACGTCAGAAGAAAACTTTATCAGGTTCTCTATGGTGGCAGGGCAGAACAGACTCAAAAGGCTACATTCAAAGAAGGCGCCGGTCGTGTAATAAAGTTACTACCAATCCAAGCAGTGAAGGAATACATAAATATAATTAATGGCAGTCTAAAATTGCAACACTATCCAAAAAGTTAGAAGTTAGCGGAAATAATTGCGATTCGTAAGAAAGATTAGGATCCATCACAATTACAAAATTGAAGCCCAATAAGCTTTTTGAATGGGTTCGCTAAAATAACAGAGGTCCTAATAAAATATGTACAAGAAACTCTGTTACGTACAAGTATATCTCATCCTCTTGGAAGCATTGGTGAACAGAGCAAGGACCAAAAGCACCACTTGTACGCAGAATTTCTGGAAAAAGACTGGAAGCAAACATTAATTCACAAAATTTGAAATATAGGTTTTCCAAGAAATGTAGTCAAAACCAAGTATTGGACGGCTTTTATAGTCGGGGAAGAAAAATTGGAACAAAATTGGCTGGAGAAGATTTATTCCAAGGTTTGCTACTCTTGCCAGTCCATACTCTTGCCAGCTTTGTTATGTAAATGATTATATCAATAAATAATTATAACACGGTTCTGTAACAGCTGAAACGTAAATATATGCGTGAGCTATATATAATTAAGAGAAGGAGAATAAATATAGAAACGACGTAAATAATATTATAATACGACGTCACCGCACTGCATACGTTTTCATGCAAAGAATGCCGTACGCTGCTCGTCTACTGCTGCATGCGTTGCTGCCTGTGTGTCTGTGGCGTCTGGGTGGCGTAAATGGTGAATGGTGAAATGATATGGTGAATGGTACAATAGAATGATGAATGGAGGTGGATGTGAAAGGGAGGTAGAGAGAAAGATGAAGGATGTGGAAAT
>WYDF02095428.1:0-10779 GCA_009867245.2 Adranes taylori | reverse complement strand
GTAAACAAAATACAAGTAACGCAGCGTGCTATGGAGAGGTCAATGTTGGGCGTCAGTCTTAGGGATCGAATCCCAAAAAATGAAATAAGGAGAAGGTCAGTTGTCGCGAACGCCGTAAGAAGAATCACTACATTGAAATGGAACTGGGCTGGGCACATCGCAGGGATGAAAGATAATCGATGGACCAGAAAAATCCTTGAATGGAGACCGAGAAATTAGGCCTACCGAAGTAGGGGACGACCACCAACAAGATGGACCGATGATATAAAACGCGTCAAATCGAACTGGATGCAGACGGCACAGCACCATTGCGAGTGGGATAGATTACGAGAGGCTTATGTCCAGCAGTGGACACAATTGGGCTTATGATGATGATGATTATAACCGAAATTAATTTATATTTATTATAATTACTTGCACAAATTACATGCCATCAATATTCTTTTGTGGTACTAGTATTGTTACTATAAATTATTAAAATATTTTCAACCTATAAGTTAAAAAGGAATTATTGTGAATTAAACAAACCTTATTTGGCGATGGGAGTCCCCGAACAGAATCATAATAAAATATCCACATGTATTAAGCAAATTATTTTTAGCCATACATTTAATTGGTTGTGTAACACTGTACGCACGTATTAGGGATCAATTGCGGTATGTATTTCTCTAAGAGAAAATTACAAATGAAGGAAGCAAATGAGTACTTCCGTTCAGGATGTGGTTATCCGTCAGATAATTTCCGGTCAGACAACCGTTTGAGCAACGATGAGACTAAAAAGGTCGGCTTGAGTATATAGTTCTAACATATTAATTGCTTCCAACCTTATACAATATTACTTCAGATAATTACACACATGTAACTATTTTTATATTCGATTTGTGGATATTAGTTTTGTATTCACTTGACAAATTTGATATCAAATAATAATTTTTGTATAAAGATTGTGAGGTATAGTAATAAAAACATTCTTCACATCTTGTTTATTTAACATGTGCTTAACATATGGAAAATCATCAAATATTAAATAATGAATGTATGAATGTAATACCGTTTCTCGTAAAATGGCTATCGCTCATATGTAAGTAAATTTATTAATTTAATTTATGTGGATGGGGAATATGTAGAAAGTACGACGAAAGACAAAGTGTGTAACCTGGAAGGTAGGAAATTTATAGAATAGGTAGACGAAAATGGATTAGTGGTAAGAAACGGATGCTTTGAAGCTGGGTGGCAAATGTAACATTTAGAGGGCATGGACGGGGATCAGTAGTAGATTATTTGTTGATGAATGAGATAGGAAATGAGTGGTTTGGTTAACATGGAAATTGGAGAAAGGTTGGAATCCGACCACTTTCCAGTGGAGAGTATGTGGAGGATGAGAGTGTGGAAGGGGGGAGTATTAGAGAAGGTATGTATGTGGAAAAACAAGAATTGAATGAAGAAAAATATTATATCTGGAATGAGAATGAAAGTATAGAGATTACAAGGAGACTGAATGAAGTATACTGGAGTGATGTGAGCCAAATTGATGAAGTTGTAAAAGAGGTGAAAGGAAACGTTAGGGAAAGGAGAAATGGGGACAAGAAGAACAATCGGAGGATGGAGAAAGTTGATCAGTGTTGTATAAAAGAAAAGAAAAACGTCAGGGAAGTTTTGAGGAAGGCAAGGATTGGGTAGGCAGCATGGGAAGAATTTGATGAAGCTAAAAAGAGGTACAAGGAGGATCAAAAGTTAATGTTTGAAAGGAATAGGAAAAAAGAGGAAAAGATGATAAAGGGCTGGAAGAATGAAAGTGAAATATGGAAATACTTGGGACAGAATGGGATGTTGAAGGAAAAAAGTAGAATGTGTGAAATAAGTGTGAGTGAATAGGAGAAGAAATCTAAAGAGGAGCTGTCACGGGAAGTGGGGGAGGAAGCAAATTGTATAAAAGAATGGATTGTTGAGGGGGGAAAGTTAGGGCAGTGGAAGAAATTAAATTGGAAGAGGTACGAGTGGAAATTGAGAAGATGAAGAGAGGTGGAGCTGCCGGACCGGATAGAATACCCTCACAGATGTGGGGATGTATGAATGTGGAGGGTATGAGAGCTGTGAGAAGAACATGAAATGAAATACGGATGAACAAGGCCGGTGTACCGAATGTATGGAAGAAAGGTGATAGAGCGGGTATACAAAAGAGGAGAAAGGAAGAATATAGAAAGCTAGAGGGGTATTACGATAATGGATGGCGTATATAGGTTATTTACCAGAATATTGATTAGGAGGTTGAAAAAAGAGGTTAAGGAGAAGTGTGCGCTTTTTCAAACACAGATGGGTTTGCCACAGGGGTAAAGGGAGGGCAGACAACATAGTCACAATTAATTAGATTATAAACCAACAAATTGCGGGAAGAAAAAAGGTGAACTTATTGTTTGTAGACCTAAGGGCAGCGTTTGACACTATTAAGCGATGCTCTCTGTGAAAGAGATTGGTGGAGGTGGGGATATCGAAGGAAATGGTAAGTATAAATAGTAATAAGTATAAATGAAAGTACTGAGGTAACAGCGATAGTTTGCGTGGAAGTGTCTGAATGGTTCGCGGTAAAAAGGGGTGTGAGGCAAAGGTGTCCCCTAAGCGCTTGCCTATTTAACATGTACGTATCGGACTTAAAGGAAGTGATGGTAAAAAGCCGGTAACATCATGAATGGGTGAAGAAAAGTATGGACGTTGTTATATGCAGATGACATTGTATGTACGGCAAATAGTAAGGTAGAGATGGATGAAATGCTTGAGAGATTAAGTTGGTATATGGAAAAAAAGGGGATTGGAAATAAATGTAGGAAAAACAAAGGTTATGGTGTATAAAGGAGGGGGGAGATTGAATAAGAGAGACGTGCTATAGGCGGGATAAAGTTGGACGTGGTTAAACACTATAAATATCTGGGATTTATGTTGACAAATAGGATGACATGTAAGAAAACAAGGTGTGTGATGGAAAGGCTGAGAAAGGTATGGGAATGGAAATTTGGAGAGTCTGTTAAGATGAGATTGATGATAATGGATGTATGTGTAAGGAGTGTGTTGATATATGGAGCCGAAGTATGGGGTAATTGGACGAAACTGTATTAATGGAGAGAGTGCAAGCAGGATGTATAAAAATGATACTAGGAGTGGATAAGACAACTCCTTCTGAAATGGTTTTAGAATTTTCGAAGAAACGGGAATGAGCAAGTTCTGGACAATTGGGGTTAAAAGGTTGGTGAATTTTATAGAAAAGTGTGGGCTGATGAGGAAAAGAGATTAGGGTATTTGTGGTATTTGTGTATTTGTGGTACATAAATGTTAAGTGTATTTGTGGTACATAAATGAAAGAGAATAGAGCCCAAGATCGCATAAACAGGTGTGTGGTTAAAAGAAAGACGTTGTACGAGAGATTAGGATGGTCTGTGCATAGATGGTGTGAAAAGATGCAAGAAGGTGAGGGAGTAATTAGCGAGGTGGTGGAGAGGATGATAGATGTTGAGAAACAAGAAAGGGATACTAGGATTAGAGAGTGTAGATTTAATACAAAGTATGTCTGGATAAGAGTGGATGGAAGAATGGCAGAGTATTTAAGATCAAACTTGAGTATGAAAGAAAAGAGGATAAGTGCGAGGTTTAGGTGTGGGAGTGAGGCACGGGGTTATAGATTCTGTATGAGTGACAAGGATAGGAAGTTCTAGTGTGTGGAATGGATGCATTGGATGAGAGAGTTTGGGGGGGGGGGTTTAATTGAGTGGATGACGAAAGAATGCTTGGAGAGAATTGGAGTTTATGCATGGTGGCAGAAGGGACGCGTAGAAAGATGATGGAAAAATTGATAAATAAAATAAGGAAAGAAAGAGAAGGAATATAAGGTATGAAGGGTTACAAAAGAGTTGTAAGAGGTAAAGCGAGGCGAGGAGATAAAGACAGGTCAACAGGGAAGGGAAGAAAATTGTGTGAAGAAAAGAACTTGGAAACAGAATGGGAGGGGGGAGAAGGTGAATTATAAGGACAGAAAAGAATAATGTCACGACATTAGAAAAGAGGGTATGAGGAAGGGAACGTGGAAAAGTTGGATAGTTCCATAATGCAGAAATGGCCTTTACTTTCCTCCAAATAGTTTAACGTTGGAATTGTGAAGTAATGGATGAATGTTATATAAATGTAATATGTGTAAATATTTCATTTATGATTCATAATTTGGTGAATAGTAATTTAGTTGTAATGAATTATATGTTTGTAAAGTTAGTCTGTGCCAATGAAGGTTTGATAGTAATAATAATAATAATAATAATAATAATAATAATATTAATTTATAGTGACGAATTTGAGCATTTTAAACATAGTAATTTTCTTTTGAAATTCTTATTGCCAGCAATTTTATTGGAAAGAGTTAACTTAAGAAAAATTATTTAATATATCTTTGTGTTTTATTATTTGATGAATTATAAGACTTCATATAATTTCATGGTCATGGTTATGCTGTTGGTTGACTGTTTTCCCTAGGCGGCTGTCTTCGAGTTCTCGACATGCAGAACTAAATATTTCTATACCAATTCCCGCTATTTATGGACGGATAGCCCTTATTCAAGTTTTTGTCCGTTTTGCGAGTCTTGTATAGGCAACCAACGCGACTCGGTATAACTCATACAATCCAATGCAAATCGCGGTATAATGTGATGACATAACATACTACTCCACTCTTAGCGGCTTTCCCATGGGTTACAAGTGGACATGGCAGTCAAAAGCAGCGATACACAGTCAAAGCACATATCAGTTTGCCCTTGACGCAGCTCCTCGAATATTAACGCATAAACACAGCTACCAATGGAAGGAGCGGACAATCTCTATATGCCTTTCGCATATACATATAATATACATACACAGCTAGAGTGGATTAAAGAAATCAAACAATCAATCAGTTTGAAGGGTCTATTATTAATCAATAAACTTATTAGAACAATGCTTCAAACGAATTTAAGTTCAATGGTTCAATAAATCTTGAACATCCTTAAAACTTAATCCTCACTTTATTTTGGTCAGAAATTGCGAAGTACAAAGCATTTAATTGCAAAATTTATTGGCGATGCTGACTGTCTTACTTCAAGCAGTACGCTTCATAATAACTGGTTAATAAATACATACAATTATTGCGCAAGATTGCGTCATTAAATAAATATCGATTACGCAACGAATAAATCTAACTTTAACTTGTTATTCTATTCTTAAAATGAATTTAACTATTACTTGCCCACTTTATGAATTTAATTACTTATTGCTAATTGATTTATAAATATTTCTCTAGTCTAAATTAAATAATCAGCAGAATGATTTACTATGAAACTTTATCCAAAAATAAAGTGTTTCTCTTTGTTTTTTAATAATTTTGTTTTGAAGTAATGAATGTTTAGAAAAAAGCTAACAAACATGTAGTGCTTAACTCGATTTAGTTCGTTAACTAATTATACTACGTAAATAATTTTTTTAATATATTCTTAGTAAAGTAATATTTACATGACATAATGATTTCCTTTTTTGAGAAACTTCTATTTCCTTTCGCTCTTATCTTTATTGACAAATAATGATCATAATTTCGGGAACGTCAGTATGAAATAACATCACCATAAAATCTAAATAGAATGAACCCAAATGCATTAGCGTTCGTTCCTTACAATCAACAAAAATTACGTTATTTTTATGTAAGACATAAATTTTTGGAGCGCATAGAAACGCGAACGAACCGAACGGAACGCGTAAAGAAACCTATTCGACGTGAGAATTACGCGAAAAAAGGGAAAATTACAGACAGAAATATTATTCCGTATGGAGCATGGAGCATTTTCAAAGGAAGTCGGGAAGGTGTGTAATATTTTTTTACAAGCTTGTTTAAGGATCTTACAAAATGTGTTCATAGAATTTTTTTTTTTACAGAATTCGTTTCATTAAGCGATTTTTGAGTCATTTTATTTTCTACTTAATAAACCAATACGCTTGTAATGTTTAGTATAAAATAGTTGAGTACGACCTGTGTTTTTCTAAAAGTTTTTGAATAACTGTTTCCAATACTTCCGGGGACTTTACCAATTAATTAAATAGTTTTTTCTTACAACATACAGGTGACGTAACATACTATTCCACTCTTAGCGGCTTTCCCATGGATTACAAGTGGACATGGCTGTCAAAAGCAGCGATACACACAATCAAAGCACATATCAGTTTGCTCTTGACGCAGCTCCTCGTTTATTAACGCATGAACACAGGTTATTTCTTGATTAACAGGATTCGCTAGTAGTTATATTGACGATAAAATAACATTAAACAAATAATATTACAAACTTTAGAAAATAAAAAATTAGACGACTCACACGCAGGTATCTTTCTTCATTTTACTCTAGAAGACGCCCCTCCTTGCCTTTCGACCACCCAAGCATCTTCTTATGAAAACGCTGCATAACTATATTCGTAGAATACGTGGGCGAGTTAATAAGAATAAGAAAGGATGCTGGCATTTGTTTGATGGCAAATGTACATAAAACCCCCGCTTTGAAAGCGCTCAACTTTCAAACAAAACTAATAAAGTAGCATATATGAGCATAATACGAAAATAAATATTCTTAGTACATCTTCCCATACGCATTAAGGCACGGGGATCAATTAAGGATCAATTCTGTAGCGGTAGGAGATATAATTTGACAGAAACTCGTTTGATAACACCGATGTTATTGATAGAATATGAACAACTCGTGGAACTCTGTTAGCGCACAGGGATAGACTTTAGTTATTCTACCAAGATTTCTTTTGTAATCTTTTGTGCAGAGTTCCCAAAATACCTCTGTAAGTTTTTCAAAATTAGCTACTCGTATTACAAAATTTTTTGAAATTGCTGTTCTAGAAGAGCAATTAATTTTATTTCGGCCGCGAAATGCGCTGGTATCAATCAATCGATGTGGTTGATGTAATTGGATAAGTGCAGGAGAGTTCATTGATAGCTTCGCTTTCAGTCGTGACTATTATAAGTCCTTCGAACGTTGACATGACTCCTACAATATGTTTGAGGTGAAATCTGGGCCTCTTAGCAGAAGATTCCTATAAACCACAAAAGTGCGTGCTATGGGGAGGAATAAATTCCAGTTAATAGATTCGATAGCTGGAAACTCAGCTACACTTTTATCATAAATATTTTTATTTACGGTTTGGAGCTCATTGCTTCCTCTTATAAAATATGTAGCATTGTCAGAATATAAAGTGCTTGGTTTGCCCCTACGAGATATAAATCTTTTAAAAGCAACAATAAAAGCATCGCTAGTTAGATTGGACACAATTTTAAGGTGTGCAGCTTTTACACAAAAACAAATAATAATTACTAAGTAACATTTTTATATTCTTGCACCACGCCCTTTCTGCCTTTAATTTTTCACTTAATTTGGAGAGGAAAGAAGTAGGAAATTTTCTGTATAGTTACTTTTATATTTTCTATATTGAATTTTCTTAAAATATTTAGAAATTTTGAGCAATTATTTTTACTGGCAACTATGGCATTTCTAGTGTTGTGGTGACATCTTGCGTTATTCACTGTCATTAAGTTCAGTAAATAATAGCGGCAGATTTTTTAAGGGAAGACAGCGTCATCGCTGATTTTAAATTTCGTCATCGCTGATGTTAATACTCGCAAGAATATTAACATTGGAAATGAGTGAACAAACATTCGGAAAATTGTTCGCTTTTGTTTATTTAACATGTGGGGTTGTAGTGTTTCCGATTTTTAAGGATATTACGCAGTTTATGATGGTACTACTTTCTGGAGGCTAAGCATAGTAGAAGGGAAAATGCGCAGTAGTGAGACAAGCTAAAAGTTGTTGGATGAAAAAGGTCGTTCTTCAATTTTGCAGACAGCAGATTGAACAATATCCATTTTTGCTGGCTGCTAAATTTCAAGAATCGAATTAGAAATGTACATTAATTAAACTTTGAGAAATTCTGGGCTAAGTGGTCCCAATCCTTTATTGCGAATTATTGGCGTATAATGGTGTATATACCACGGTTGGTAGTTGGACTATTTTTGGAGGATGATGGTTTTCAAGGCCAATAATTTTGAAATTATGGCGTAATAGTGGTCCAGCTTGAGTGGATTTAAAATCTTGTTCGATTCTGGTAGTCCATAACATCTGAGCAAAAATAATACAAGAAGGAATAATAACCAGTTATTGATTTAGTTGATAAGTATCATTTTCCTTGAACACATGAGGTCATAAAGTGGAGGCCTTTTTTCTTTCGTTTTTTCTCGACAATTACGACGTATTTATTTTCATTATAGGTTTATTTTTTGATTGGTTTCATTTCTTGAACACAGCTGTTTGGATACTTCTCTGGTTGGGAGAGATTGGTACGCCGAATTTGGGTAGATAGGATACATCATCGTGGATTTTATGGGATAAGAAATATGGGACATATGGATTTTAATAACTCGAAGACACAAGTCATTTTGTTACATCAAGAGTAACAGTTGCCAGGCTGTAGGAAATCGAGTTGGTAACAGCATAAGGATATTTGGTGATGTTTTAATATGTAATAATTTTAATTTGTTTTGCTTTACCTTTCGAAATTGGTATTTCGATTTTAAAATTACGTTGTATATTTGTAAAGAATAGTTGATTTACTCACTTTGGGCAACTCTGTTTGCTTTGAATAATTGATTTATTGCTACGCAATTATTTTGACAGTTATTTTGGTCGCTTTGTATAACTTTGTTTACATTCGATGTATTTCTATGGAGTGCCGTAACAGTTATTCACAACAGAAGCTGGATATTTCGTACTTCTCATTATGGAAGACTGATAGTTTTGATAAATCATTTTGGTCGATACACTAATATTTTGCTAGCGGGAAGGATATATTTCTACTAAATCGACGTAAGGGTTAATTTTTTGTTATCGTACTAGAATCGTACTTGTTATCGTACTTGTTATCGTACTTGTTATCGTACTAGAATTATTTCACTCTCTGGGTTATAGTTACCACTATCATTATACTTGGTATACTTACCGATGTTTCTTAGGGGTTGCTTCTAGTTTTTTCTTGACATTAAACTTTGAAATATTGCGGAGTTAATGGCATTAACTATACCTATGTATATACATAGATATTACATATCTCGAATCGTCAGCACATGTAACGATATAAATGGATACGCAATTAAAATAATTAAAAGTGATAATTAATTAAATAGTTAACCAAATGTATGCTCGAATAAATGTGAATCTAGCATGTGAATCTATACATAGCCATTTAATAATCCATTTAAATGTCCATTTAATAACTAGACAGATGTTTTCGATCGTCACCCATAAGCGTCTTAGGGATTAGTCGTTCGATTATACGTAACGTACGTCGATTGCAGTTTTATAGCAGACACTTCTTTCATCTTCTGTCAGTTAACGATGCGCAATCGCTACTCCCCGAAACCATTCGGTTCGATTCGGTCTTTAAACTGCAAAACGTACTTACAGCTAACAGAAAATTCTAGACTTTAAAGCAGGAGGGAAATAGGCAGTAAACTAGTTCAAAAAAGAACCACTGTTATCTCAGGCAAGAGTTTTTGACGAGCACAGCGGATATCCTCTCAGGAGCTCCGACTGCAAGCTGTTCTAGGTTTTCGAGGATGATATATATATATATATATATATAGCGGTCTTTAACTATTTTCAGCAGTTCCTGTTCAGTTTTCAAATCCAAAATCTAAATATTTTACGTCACTTTGGTTTCTAAGGTCGCTGGGTAATCGCAGCGGCTCTTGTCTCTCAGTACGTAATACATTTCAAGTTAACCAGTAGTACATTCAGGTTCATGTATGAAAACCGTATATCAATGGACAATTATAAGTGTGCATCATGAATAATCAAGGTACAATGCAAGCATTATATATTATTATATATTATCTCGACTACTGAAACTAAATAAATTCAGTATATTATTACGAATAATTAATTAGTAACTAACGTTCATTTTTCGATAACGTGCAAACAAACTAATTAAAGTTCTTTATGTTACTAGACAGAATTTATGTCTATGTCTATGTTTTAATGAAACTATATTATTGGAAGATAAATCATTATTCATGTATAATAAAAAAATCATCGTCCAATATGTTACTATTTCTTTTGCGAGCCCATGCAGATGGGCAAATAAATTTTATTCCTTAAGAGAATACATGATTCTAATGGAAAGATATGTTTCAAAACAGATTGCTGGTTTTATTCATTTATTACTATTCACTGTATAGAGTGTAATTTAAAGTAATTTAATGATTAAATTTGTAAAGGACCGATATTGTTTCTTGAAGCTGTTTCACAGTTTTAATTAGACAAGGGTCCCATAATTAACAGTCCGAGAATACAGTTCTGATTGTAATCACCATAAATAAATATTAAACTGAGAAATATATTTTTATTACTACGGCCACATTCTAAAACGTTGCTTAATGAAATACCTCTCGTAAAGAAACAATAGGGTGGGGATTCTGGATTATAACTAAACATTATTTTGTTGTAATCATTGTTAGTGATTGTAGAGATTACTAAATCAAGAGTAGGTCTTATCAAGATAAGGTACATTTGTGTATTAACAAATTTCAGGGTTGTTGCTTATTGGATTTTAACTGTATTTTACAACATACGCCTAAAGTCACGTAAACTATATGTACGACATTTCATTTAATTAATCGGGTAGAAATTATAGGGATTTGGGGTAGCTGTATATTATCTGAATTATGTAGGT
>WYDF02095427.1:0-16562 GCA_009867245.2 Adranes taylori | reverse complement strand
CTATCACTGTTACTAACATTACAAACTTTCAGTGAAGATGAAAAACTGGAATTTTGTTTACGGATAACATATCCCATATAAATTAATTTAATTAATTAATAAACATAGTAAGTAATCCTCTTATATAATATAAATTGATTAATCAAATTTAATTCAGTAATATAAAATTTAATGAACGAAAGAAAAATGCTGTTGTTTGCACCGAATGATGTGGAAAGGACTTAAACACGCGACACCAACACAAATATTGACCACTTGCGTTCAGAACTCAATCGCGAAAGGGCACACATTCATACATACCAAAGAGTATATCACGTAACATTTCCCTATAAATGTGTTGTTCTCATTGGATACATATCCATGTAAAAGATATGGAAGAACAACTTATGTTTCCGTAGGTTTCCGACAGCAAAGCTACAATTTGGATTCTTAAAATTCTTCACGAATCAAAAATATTTTTCCATTGGTCGTAGATCAAAACTACCTAAGATTTTTAGCAGAACTTTCCTTCAAGCCACGCCCAGCGAGCCGGCGAGCACAACCAAAATGCCACAGTCCACCGAATACGTTAGAAGTGTTTCCTGTCAGCTAATTGCATACAAAAGGACTTCCCTATCCAACGTTCATTAGACGCATTTTGAGTCTTATGATTCGTCATTTTCGGGTGAGCAAAGTCACACTTCTACCTAACATAATTCACATTGAATGAGCATGTCTTTTTTCTTGAAAAGCGAGCGAAAAATCGCAGTCTTGAATCTGATTTGCACAAGTAAGCGCCAGCAACATGTGCTTATTTTATTCAAATTTAAAATAATACTTAATCGATAGTAAAATTATACAATCATCAGGTCAGGTATATACATATATTGCATTCATTATTTTTTGCTGACACTTCCGCTCTCTCACTTAGTTCAGTATTTCATAACCCTTCCTTGACAAACTACTTCTTCGATGTGAAAACGAGGAGGCCTACATCAGATGAAGAGGGACGCCAAACGTTAGATTCACCAAATCAACGAGGATGCAACTCCAGAGAGACCCATCAAGTTACGCTGTATTGTACGTACATTGTGCATGCTGGTATATGCACCCACGCCATCCAATTCACTGAAGCTACAGCGAAAAGAAATTGCATCACCTACCAGTTCACCACGACCACCCACACGTCCAGGTGACGTACAATTGACACCCATTCCAGATAAGGGATGGTTGTATCAGGCTTATATATTTTTGTGTACTTATTAAGTCTACTTATTATCATGTTATTGTAATGTAAGTGTACTTAACATAAGGAACAATTTTTATTACGAAAAAACAGAATAAAATAAAAAACAGTATAAGTAATAGTGAAAAGCAAAAATTACGATCCTGTTTTGATAAGGTCAAATTCTGTAACAATCGCAAGATGAAGTACTAAGAATAGTCATGGAGATAAAAAATATTTCAACTTTATCAGAAATATCTAATCAACAACTTCTACAGACAGATTTTTCTACCTCAAAGATCGATAAATCACCGAATTCGCCGATTTTCACATCATTTTCCATCTAAATATCTCAGCTGCTGATGAAGTAACTGAGAAGTAGCTTGTCTTTCTCCACCCCGGCGGGTCTCTTTCACGCTTTTCCTTCTGTGTTATACATGAGAGATGTTTTTCAAGTCGAACGACTCTCTCTAACTCATTAGTTCTGTATTTCGCTGTTACTCTCAGGTAGGTATTTAATATACTGGATGCTAAATTTGATCTGAGAGAGATAGTTATACACAAAAACGAACAATAGAAAGAGATTACGAAAAATTATAGATTGTTTATGAAAACAAATCGGTGTTATGTAAATAAAATAAATAATAAATACACCTTTATTGGCATCAATAAACATTATCTGTAACAAAACTTAAAATCATATCCAAATATAGAAATTATACATCAAATCGAAACACAAATTATATAGTGACATCATATGTTGGGGATCGAAATGATATGTAGATCATTCTTCTCCCTTGTCCCTTCTTCCCACGCTATATATCTCCTCCACTATAGTCTCCATTATCTTCTTTCCTCAAATTTCTTGCTTCCTCCGTCCATCCTTTACATTTACACTTTACATTCATTCACCCAATGCTCCCATGTTTCCTCTCTTTCTCCACACACTCTACAACATCTTTCACTCTCTTTCATCTAAACTCTATTCCCTCGTTCCATACTCCCGCACCTAAACCTTGTAATCATTCTCATTTCTTTCATACGCTTATTGGACTCCAAGTAGTCCGGTCTCGTTCCTACCACCTCTATTTCCTAATACTTAGTGTTATATCGGCTTATCCTTATCTTTTCTCCCCTTTCTTGCATCTCCACATTCTTCATCGTTCTCTTCACTTCCACTTCACACTCCCTGCCTTCCATCATCCTATCATACTATTCTCTCATCGACCATCCACATCTCTCATACATTTTCTTTCGATCCCACACCCATTTATTCCGTCACTCCCTTTTTCACATCCTCCATACCCCTCATGTATACCTTCCTCACAATTCTTTCCGTCTCCCCTGCCATTACAGTTCTTTCATACTTGACCATCTTCTTAATCCCTTTTATCCAGCACTTATTCAAGTTAACTTCCTGCAACACAATCTCACTGGGAGTTGATTTCTCCACTCCCAAAATCCGTTTCACTATTTCATTGCCATCCTTTCTATCTTCTCTTTCTCCTTTACCGCCCACGCTTCTGCTCCATGCAATATAATACTCTCCACACATACTCCCAAAATTCTCAATCTCATTTTTACTGAGTCTCCAAATTTATTCTTCCACACATACCCTAATCTCTCTGCCGCTATTCCTACTTTCTTCACTATCATCTTCACATGATCACTTTCACTTCCCAACCGACTCATCATATAACATAAATACTTAAATTCTTTCACACACTCAATTACCCTTCCATTCATCTTAAACACATCCTTTTTACTATCCCCCCCTCTTTTGCATAGCATCACATTCGTCTTCTCCACATTTATATTCAACCCTCGTTTACTCATATATCTGCTCATCCTCTATTATCTCTTTCATATCTTCTCTACGTATCTCTTCATTACTTCTCTCCGCAATGCATACTATATCATCCGCATAACTTAACGACCACAATTTTTCTCTACCCAATAGCACACCTCCTAATTGCCTATTCTTTAAACTCCGTACAAATACGATCATATATTAAAAAAGCATGCACTTAGTGGGCATCCTTGTCTAACTCCCCTTTCAACCCTGAACCATTCTGATGCACTACTTCCCAATCCCGCTCTTACCCTGCTTCCCTCATACAACCCGTTTATACTTTCACACAATTCCTCGGATATTCCAACCTCCTTCATTCTCATTCATAATCTTTTTCTTTCCAGTCTATCAAATGCAGACATCAGGTCAAAAATACCAAATACAGCCTCCTCCCTTCACTCACTTCCTTTTTTATGTTCAACGCAATTATATTATCAGCTGTACATTTACTTCTTTCAAAACCAGTCTGCGTGTTTGATAATACCTTTTATCTTTTATCTTTTCCTGTCATTTCTCATTCACCACCCTTGCATGCAATCTATAGATCCATTCATTACCGTGATCCCCTATAACTGCTTACTTCCCCCTGTTTCCCTTTTTATACATTGGGATTATCTCTTCCATTCTTCAGGCACCCTCACTTCCCCTTTCCATACTGCATTCATACTCCTTGTTAGCGCTTCTATCCCTCTCTCATTCAGACATTTCCATCTCTACTGGTACGCTATCTGGCCCTGCTGCGCCTCCCTCTTTTATCTTTACCTCCCCCACTGTGCATTCCTTCCCTTCCGCCCATTTTCTCTTAAGTATTTTCATATCTCTCTCTCCATCCGTAATCCATTTATAATTCTTTTCACTTCTCCCTCCTTCATAGCATAGCACCTTTTTCCGTCTTCTTTCCATTTCTTTTTCACTCTCACATACTCTTCCCATGCCTCCTCCCCTCTCCTTACTTTCCTTAACGTTTCCCTAACTATCTTTTGTTTTCTCTTCCTCCTTATCATACCATATTCATTTTTCTCCGCCTATCTACGTCTTCCTATACGCTACTTTTATCCTTTCCTTCCCATTCCTTAGATCTGCGACTGTATCTCTTATCTTCTTTTGCACCACTCTTTCTTTACCTGTCAAATCATGTTCAATGAATATACGTGTACCAACAAGCATTTTTTTTTCTCCATCACCTCCCTCTTCAGTTCTAAATTTTCCAGCTTTATCCATATCTTTGCTTTCCCAACCCAATTTTCACCCACAACATATCCCCAATTTTCACACTGATTTCCATTCTGTCGAACACCTCTTTTTGCATTCCCTGTTTTGTTTTCAGTTTAATAATGTTCCTTTATCAATACTAATAGTTTATTCACAACCATACTGTATAAAACAAGTTTGTTATTGTGTGTTATAATTTGGCTATTATAAATATCACTCCTTTTTTTTTGTTTTATACGCAAACAACACATTTTTCTGATTTGATATTTATTGTATTTCAGTTTCTTTTTTGTTTTATTTTAAAATGTTTAGTCTTTATTCTCCTTATTAACTAGCTTTTTTACTACAACCGATGATTCTGTAGCTCTGCTTTTATCACCAAGAGGTACCTCAACTCTTGCCCGTGTTTCGATATCAGACACAAATAATTTCCGCTATATAAAACTTAATAAATTCAATATTTAATGGAGCGTGCATAAATACGTGTTAACGCGAAGAACAACACTAAACAACGCGACGAACAACAAAAATTTTTATTTTTCTAAATAGTTCTCCGCCTTTTTTGCTTTTCCAAACTGTCTCAAAAAAATCATTGCGCTTGTAGTGCACGTAATTGTAAACCAAAGTTGAAAGTAATGTACGTGTTACTGTTACATATTACAAAAAAGTTGGAACAAGATATTTGTTCACTAGCCGTGTTTGCCAAATGGTCTTATATAAACCATAAAGAGGCCTTAAAGTAACTTAACAAGACGGATTTTGTTTTCTGATTGTAGGAAACGTATGTATCCTAAAAGACAAATCAACAAGAGAAGTAATTAGTTTATTTTTAGTGAAATACAACAGTTAGGTCCCATTGCGCCCGCATACCATTAGACACGCAATGAAATTTTCTGTCAATGAATGTATCTTAGTTAACACGTCTTCTTCTGTTATCAGAAAAAAAAATTATAGCATTATTCTATTAAGATGTATAAACCAATTAATTAAAAGTTTGCCATGTAATAGATGGTTAAGCAAACAAATAGCATAGAGCTTTGTCTATGTTATGTTAGAAGCAATGCGTAGCTGTGTCTATGAGTTTACTACAGGTGAGAGAGCCGAGACTGCTGATGAATCTATATAAGCGATCGCGCTCATATGTTCTTTGTTATTTATAATTGTAATTTAACGATATTATTACCTATATTTTATATCTATTTTTCAACTCTTTCAAATTAATTGTTTTTTAAAACCAAATTTTCTTTAACCGAAAAATTAATTAACACATTAAAGGTTACGAAAAAAGATAGAAATTAATGATAAATATAAGTAATAAAACTCACCTGTTTCTTCTTTTTCTTCTTCTTCATTTTCTTCTTTGCCCATGTTTTACGCGTACTATCATTACTATTAATTAGGTTTGTTGGAGCTCCACTGACACTAATTATCTTTTTACTAGAAGCACTTGCACTACTGTTACTATTACTACTATTAGTATTATTAAAAGCATTTGAAACAGTACCAGATGTTGTAGTTAAATTATTATTAGTGCCACTACTAGAGTGTTGTGATGACTGAGATCGTGATATATTTTTATTATCATTATTACTGTTATTAAAGTGTTTTAACTTTCTATCACCTTTTTGCTGATTAGAACTATTATCTTTAACATTCATTTTCACTGCTCCACTATTTAAATCATCATCACTTGAGCTTAGTGAAGAACTATCAATTTCTCGCTTATTATGAGTCTTTTCGTTTTCGGATTTCTGTTTCATGCTAGGGACTATAGTATTAATAACCTCATCAGCAGAATTTTTCGTAGCCGAAACTGATGTTCCGGATGTTGAAGATGACGATAACAATGATTTGCTATTATCAGATGTACTGCTAGTAGTATTACTCGATGGAGTGATAGAGTTTTTTGATAATGTCGGTGTTGTTTCACCTAAACAGAATTTTAATTATATAATAAATACGCCAAACTTGTTTGTATCCAAAATGAACTTTGCCAACAAAATCAAACTAATACATGCCCTTCGGGAAACGAGAAATTTCGTTTTTTAAATATAAACGTTGTAGTCGGGAAAAGAGAATTCTCGTTTTGTGTCACTTACATTTTTCCTGAGAAACTCTTAGATAACGGTAGATAAATTTTTAGATAACGGTATTAAGAAGCTATTCTCAAAATTAACGGTTCCATAAACCTGCTGGTACAATATCATCTCAGTTTCGATCACAAACAGTTTCGAGAAATTGTTTAATATTGATATGGGTCTCTAGTTCGTATTAGCGTCACATCTCCAGCTTTGAGAATAGGACAAACTTTGGCCAGTTTCCAAATTTCTGGAAATGTACAAGTTCCCAAGGCATGATTGAAAATAACTGTTAGAGGGTAACTTAACACATATGCACAGCTTCTAATTAGAAAGCTGAGAATCTGGTCATCACCAGCTAGTTTCGAATTTTTAAATTGTTTTAAGACAGATAAAACTAAACCTTCATTAATAAGTGAGATGTTGATGCACGGCAAGTTTGAAATTGATATAGTGCTTGAGAGCAACCAGACTTAGGCATATAAACTTCTTTAAAATATTGGGTAAAGGCCTCGACAATATCATTGGGACTATTAAAAGTTTCAGTCCTGTTAGTCATTTTATCAAGAATATGGTGCCGGCACTTTAGACCTGAACATAACCACAAAATAATTTTCTGTTAGATTTGACTGACTGATGACCATTATGTACGTATTGATAATAGGCTAAGGTCACTTGATTTTTTATTAAAGTTCTTTTGTACTTGAATCTTTCCCAAGACCTAATAGTCTTATGCATTTTATACAATTTATGAAGGCGATTCTTTTCTTTAATATTAGCAATAATATCAGGGGTATACCAATGTGCATATTATCTTTTCCTACATTCAGAAAAGAACGGACCATCAAATGCATCATAGAGTTTAGTATAAAATTGTTGGCACATTTCATTATCATCGGCATATGAATCTAAAAAGTTCAAATCCATAGAGAATTTCATTATACAATCAGGAAAGTTAGCCCTACGAAAATTATATTTTTTACCATTGTTGATCTTTGGAAATTTATTCCGTCTGTGATAAGGATCAACATTAACAATAGATAACTCATCTATATCAACTTCAATACACATGTTGGAGATAACAAGGTCAAGTAATTTTTATTTACTATTTAATAATGTGTTGTGTTGACTAAGGGAAAGACATGAACTGAAATTGTTTATGAAACAGGATTTCGAGTCTGATATATTATTAGAAACAAAATTTGGTATGTTGAAATCACCCAAAATAAGTTTATTACTTCTATGAAGATTAAATTTCTCCAATAACTCTAGAAACTTGGTTAGAGAATCAGTATAAACATTTGGAGAGATGCAAATAGCAAAAATAAATAGTACAAATTTGTGAATAATACACTAATAAGCACAAATATCGATAAACGGAACAACTTCATTTATGCATATGCACCAAGCACCTCTCAAGCTAAATCACTATCTGTAGCCAGAAGTACACCACCGTCCTTTGAACAATTAGTTTCAGCCAAGTTTCTATCAATTCTGAAGACCATGTAACAGAACGGAAACAGTTCCGATGTCGAGATGTCTTCATCTTATCATGTTTCGAAGAGTGTAATAATGTTGCAATATTTTTCAGTAACAGTTGCATATTACTGTAGCATAGACAACTTAGAGTTGGTAGGAGTTGCAGGTGCGCTGTTGTGCGCTTTCCTTAGTGATTTATTAAATCGAACTTGTACTTAAACAGGTTCTCACTACCATCTCTACAACTACAGATGGTAGTGAGTTCCAGTGTGGACCCACTTTGTTGTTGATAAAATGCTTCCACGGATTTCGGTTGCACCTTTCTGTTTCCAGTTTCATCCCGTGTCGACGCAAGTTGCGATTTGTGTTCTTTGTGAAATGATCCTCCAGGTTGCAGCTATAATATTCATTAAGGATCTTGTACGTTTCTACTAGGTCACCTCTGTTCCTGCGATCGAGTAATGTTGATAATTTCAATGCTCCGAGTCGATTTTCATGTTAGATTTCTAATAGAAATTGAAATTTTGGTTGCTTTACTTTGGGTTCTTTCAATTGTCTCAATGTCTTTGCAGAAGTACTGGTTCCATATTGTGTAGCCATATTCGAGTATTGGCCGAATGCACGATTTGAAACTTCAGATCTCGAGAGATTGAGATACCTAGATCTTTTTGTGAGTTCACTTTCTTTATTATGTTTCCAGATAGTGTGTCATTTCTTTCCGGATTTGACCTCCCCACATGTAAGATTATGCATTTGGCTGAATTTGGAGGCAGCAACCAATTTTCGGTCCACGTAAGAAGTATGTCCAAATTTGCCTGGGTATTGTCGTTCTCATCATTTGGATAACCTAGAAGTTTAATGTCGTCGGCAAAGTGACTTATTAAGCCTTCTATTGATGTTAACATGTCACTAATGAAGCATTAAAACAAAAGAGATCCGAGTACGGATTCTTGAGGCACCCCACTGAGTGTGTCGAATTCCTTGGAGTTAGTTATTGTCAATTCGGACACGATGCGTACGATTGGTTAGGAAACTCCTTATCCACTCGAGTAGTTTGCCTCTCACTCCTAATGCATCCAGTTTGTGCAAAAGACGATTTATTGGTACTTTGTCGAACGCCTTTTCAAAGTCCAAATATATCACATCAACCGGGTTACCTTTGTCGAAATTTATCGTCAAATCATTTAATGTTATTAACATATTACTAGTTGTGGATCGTCTAGGCATTAAACCGTGCAGCACATTAGTAATTGTTCAATTGTTCCACAATTAGTAAAATCGTACTAATTGTTCCTAGTACGATTTTAGTACGTTTGGTTTTTACTGCTTACATTTTGAAAATAGTATTATATATTCTGACATAAGCTTCTGTTGAGTGATACTACCTATTTAGATGAAATAATTCTTGGCATCCCCCCACCCCACTACATATTTGATCTTGATGTCTTTCTCACCAGCCTGCAAGCGTTCATCCAATTCTTTCTTAACAAAAAAAAGGTGTCCATTTGGTTTGGCGTCTTGTCAAAAGTCATGAAAATGTTTCTAAGCGCTGGATTAGATTCTAATAGTTTAACATTTTTCATTGGACACGGTCAATCTTATTCGCCTTTATTTCACGGAGTTGATATTGTACCTTCCAAGGAGATATCTTAATTGAGCTAACATCCGTCTCATTACCTGACATCGCAGTAAAAATTACATCAATTACTTCTTTATCATGCTGAGTTCTCTCTTCAGTTGATGTACATGTCTTTGCTACACCAAATATAACCACATTGCTTTATCTATCGTTGCGTTCTGCTATTTCCGCTAGGACATCATTCAGAAAAGCAGTTCTGAAAGTCCTCTAAAAACCACGCTCCTGCGAGAATTACCGTAGCAGGATTTGCAATACCAGGCTAATTTCTTTTTGTCGATATCAAACATTTCTGGTTTGGACAAATCAGCACAACCACAGCAATGCCATTTAGGACATACATCCGCACATTCGATAGAATAAATGTTCTCGCATTTTCCAGAAACAGCCATTATGTATTGGTTAGGTTAAATAAAAACCGTAAACCCTCAAAACAGATTAAGAAAACACAAAATGATCAGCTGACAAAGCTGAAACACTACTAAGCAAGTGTTATCAGTAAGAATATAATAAATTAATGCACAAACCACTTAAAAAACAGACAACTAAAAATAATGTTTACATTCATCTTATCCTTCTTCTCATAACTTCTTCTTCTTCAATCAAGTTTAGATTATATTTGATTTTTTATGGTATAATGGGGTATTTCCGTTTATAAACCAATATTGACAAAAATAGCAACAATGGATATACAGACGATGCAATAACTAAAATAACAAATAAAATAGAAAAAAGAAACGTAATGAAAACAATAGCAAATACATCAGACAATAGCAGAGAAAACAAACATTTACTTACAGAAAATTTACATACCAAGGGATGCAGCGACTTTTGTGACGCCAGTGAAAGTGTAAGACAAATTAAGGTAAACCTTAAAGAACATACTAAGAATAAACCAATGTAGACAGGCACCGCATAGAAACAAACCATAAATTTGAAATAGAAAACATAAAATTACTACATGAAGAACCAAAAGGGATTGGACTAGCATTACTAGAAGCACTAGATATTGACAAATTAATAAAAATACAAAAAAGATCTACCTAAATAGCTAACTATACTTACAAGAAAGACAAATATTTCTGTACCTGAAAGATAAGAAGCCCACCATTTCAAAACCACCATAACATAGAAACAAACCAGAACTTAAAACACTGGAAACAAAAATGACAACATTTCACGTGGAAACACCTATACGATCATTTCCAACACTATAGACCACCCACGTTTCCCGAATAAAAAGCGTACAGGAAAAAAGCACACAGGAAATTAGCACACAAGAAAAAATCCCACATGGAGAAAAGAACACATGGAAAAAACCACACATGGAAAAAAACACACAAGGAAAAAACACACACGGAAAAGGCCCATATGAGAAAACTTCTTATGATTGATACTTATGAAATAAAATTTTGATTTACAAAATTTTATTTTTACTGCAATATTTTTATCTTAAATTTCTAATTTCAATAATATCTGATAAGCTTTTAAAGGTGTCAACAAAAAAAAAAGGAATTGCTTTTAAACAGTAGGATTTACTGTTTTGATTAATACTAAAACAGTAGACTTCTACCTACCTCAACCTATGACAAGCTAAATCTTTTAGTAATCCATCACTTTCAAGATAACGTCCGCCGTATGCGCTATATGCCCTGATAGTTTACATTAAAAATTCACATAGAATGTGCCAACAAATACAGTATAAAACTTCGTTTTAGAACATGATTTTAGAGCACTATTTCCTAAAACAATAGGATTTCGAAGTCACGGAGAAATACTTTCGGATCATTATATTGGATACGTTTTATCTTAAGTTCAATTGATTGCAAATTACGATGATGTTTTGAAGCAAATAATAGATATGCAATCCGGATAAATAAATTATTTAACTCCAACGGTACAGAATGAGTTAATAGAATGCTTGGAAATTGTTTGAATATATATTGTGTTTTTTTTTATGTATCTAGCAATATACTATGTTTGGGTTCTCATAGAGAATAACAAAATAATAACATATTAATAGAAAATTCCTTTCTCGTTTTGAAATAAAATTCCCTTTAATTTGCAGGATTAACTAAGATAAGAAGTATACAGAATTCTTCAACTTGCTAACAGAAGTCCGTGGTTGAAACTGATTCAAAGTAAAGATATAATTAAATAAATATCAGAAAATTTCATGCCAAAATCGAGCCCCTTCACGAAAAGCAAAATTGGGAAGCTTGGAAATATTTTCTGCAGATAAAATTAAGTGGAATACCACATGCAATAGAAGCAATACATCATCATCATCATACAGGAAAGCAGGAAAATGTTTTCCTCTAATTCTACACATACTTCGCTATACGGCTCTTTATACGGAGTTTCGCTATAACGGCCTTTCTTAATTATGACATAGTTTCGATATACAGCTTACAATGTTTTACAGCTTATACAGCTACAACAGCGACCTCCTTTCCAGTTCCAGTTTTTTTCCAATAGATGGCTACATTTTGCATGCTTTGCCGCTATATTGTGCAATGTTTATATTTTTTATTGTTTTTGGTATTGTTCTGCCTGTATTGGTTTGTAAACATATTTTCTCATTGCAATTTTAATTCTTTTTAGTTGTACTTTTCGACCTAAGAACACCGAATAGTTGTGATTTATATTTGCAAAACAACGATTTCTTGCGGTCGTACTGTATTTTCTTCATTGTCTTTTTTATCCGGAGAAGCAAATCGTCGTCTGAATTGATTGGTAAAATGTAAACAAACTCGTTAAGTACATATGTACATACTTTACAAGACTGTATTTTTGATACATCTTATATGTACATAAATAAAAAATTCAAAAAAACTTATGATCGTAATCGTCCTTTTTGAGGTGAAAATGCCACCAAAATGTTCAAGAAGTGTGAAAAAAGACAAAACTAAAAAAGAAACCAAAAATGTGTCACACTAGAAACCGAACTGGAGGTTTTACGTGGTGTTGAAAGTGGTCAGAAAATTTTTCAAATTTGCGATGCAATGGGACTGGCGAAGTCTACCATTCAAAGTATTCGAGATAAAGAAGAAGAAATTTAAACTTATTTGCTATCTTCTGGATCTTGAACTGTCTCAAAAGTAACTCGAACATGGAAAAGTTATTAGGTTTGTGGATTTAAGACAATAATCAACGAAAAATGCCAATGAGCCAAATGACTATCCAAGAAAAGGCTAAACATATTTTCGGAAATTTAAAGGAGTCTACCGGTGAATTTGCAAAGGATGTGACATTAGTAGCAAGCTGAGGTTGATTTGAAAAGTTTAAAAATCGACATAATTTGCACAACTTGAAAATGAAAAGTGAAAAAGCTACTGCCGATGAAGACGTAGCTGAAGAATATCCTAACATTTTAAAAGGCATTATTCAAAGAAGTGGGTACCGATCTGAACAAGTTTTTAATGTGGACGATATAGCACTCTACTGGAAGAGAATGCCTAACAGAAATTTCATTTCAAAATTAGAAGTCTGTATCTAGATATAACGTGTCAAAATAACGATTAAGTTTACTCCTTGGTGCCAATGCTACCGGAGATTTTAAACCAAAACCACTGTAAGTTTACCTTTCTGAAAATTTAAGGTGTATTAAAGGACTCGACTAGAATCAATTGTCCGTAATTTGGAGATCTAATAAAAAATGTTGGATGACTAAGGTTTGTCTTCGAAGACCTAGTTCATTAATTGCTGTTGCCCTGCTGTAAAAAAAATGTATGACAATAACTTGAACAACAAGGAATTGCTCATTTTGATAATGCTCAAGACCACCTGGTTAATTTATCGCAACTATTTGATTTTGCATCTTCCCTATCTGATTTTGAAATTGAGTACCTTCTCAAAAATAGAACAGCTTGGATCCAGCGAATGGATTAGAGTGCAATAACTACTTTCAAGGCTTATTATTTACGCAAAACTTTTCGTAAACTTATTCAAGAAACCGATGATGAATCCTCGATAAAAGAGTTTTGGAAAAAATACATCATCAAAGATGCCGTCGGTAACATTGGCGAATCGTGGAAGGAATTGAAATCAGCCAGAATGAATGTTTGGAAAAAATTTGGCCAGAATGCATAAAAACTAATGAGGCTGAAGTTAATTCTCTTTCCGAAATTTGACAAAACGTATTAAACTTGACTAACTATATTGGTTTTAAAAATTTCGAGAAAGGTGATTTGATTGATCTTCTAGATGCGGACAAAGAACCTCTTTCAAACAAAGAACTGGTCCAGTTAGAAACTGAACAAGCACTTGATGACGAACCAGAGTAAGAGTCTGAGCTTGCTATAAGCCAGAAGCTAACAACAAAGAAGTTGTCGGAAGCGTTTTCTTATTTTGAGCAAAGAATGAACATCTTTTTGCACAGTGATCCCGACGAAGAACGCTGTGCTAAAGTTCAACTAGGGGTCAATTCCGCCATTAACTGTTGCAAAAAGAATTGGGAAAGAAGGCGAAGCAGGCAACGTTGGACCAATAACTTAATTTCGATCAATCCATAGCAACGGAAAGTGATGGGCAGTGATTCCTTATGTTAGTGTTCCTCTTTATTTAAACATTTAATTCTAAGTTTTTTTTTTGTAGATAATATGATTCCTTTTGTTTCTCAACTTACATATAAGTTCATTGTTTAAATTCATATTTGTGTATCATGTTTTACATATGTACATATGCATGTATGTAAATATATACTTTTCTTTCACTTGTGTTTATTTTCATTTAACCTTTATCATAAAAATTTAAAAAAATAAAATTCTTTATGAACCAAAATCTATGACTTTATGAGAATTTGAAGAAAGTATGTATGGCTAAATTGTACATATGTATAGGTTTGGATGTATCAAAATAATTAACTGGTTTTGCTGCTTTTTCACTTTACGTCCTACTTTTCCGGAACGTATCTAGGCCACAAAGCGAGGTATGGGTGTACTGTCTTAAAAAGGGTCATTGGATCAAAAATTGCCAAAAATAAATTACTGATGGAAGACTAAGAAAATGAAAGAAAAACAGAAAGTAAGGTAAATCTTGCAAGATTAGAAAATTCTGAAGAGGCAACCTTTGTGCCTCAAAATGTTAGGCTCTGTGCTAACTTTGTATGATCAAGTATTTGTGGCTGAAAATGATGGCAAAGAAAACTGGTACTTTGATAATGGAGATACAAAGCACATTACAAATGAATTTAAGTAACCTGTCAATATGATATCAGCAAATGGTCAAGAAGCTCATTAGGTTATGGATGGAACAATTGAAAAAAATATCAATTGTAGATAGTAAGACATTCCATTTATTATTGAATGATGTTTGATATGTTCTTGCTATTAAGAATAATTTATTCTCAGTACTTGCAGCACACCATAAACATCAAGATAGTGAAATTGTTTCTGGACCTACAAAATGTAGATTTGTGATGAAAAATAAAATCTATTTTAATGGATAACGTACACATAAGAAAGGTTAGTTTAAAATCGTCATGAAAGCAATTCTGCAACATCCAGAATTAAATACCCTCGAAAAACACGATCAATTAGTTTTATCCCGATAGTATGGAACATTATGGTCACGTAAATAAACCTGATAGAGACAAATCTTGAATATTCAAACGGACCTTGATGACAATATTTGTTCAGGGTGCATAAATGGAAAAATGCATCGTCAAAGCTTCGGAACAAGAGCAAAGAGTACCAGACAGGGAGAATTTTTATATGGAGATATTTATAGACCACTTCTAGAGCCATCTAATTCAGGCTACAGATATTTTGTATGCTTCAAAGATGACTTCTCAAAATTAAAATTTATTTCCTTAAAAAAAATCTGAAGTAGCAGAAAACCTGCAAGAAATACTTTCAGCAGCAAAGGTATAACGACATCGAATTAGTGATAACGGTGGGGAGTACCATAGGCAATTAAGTTAATCAATTATAAATTATCAGATAGTAAAAAATTAAGAAATGAAATTATTAGCTAAATACTCTTAACATTTGTGACACTCTTTTGATTTTATCTTCATTTATTTTTTCTGTTCTCGTATCTTCTTCATAATCCTTTACTCCCTACCCCCATTAACCGTTCCTTCAATGCATATAAGATGGGGACGCCGTCAAAAGAAGTTGCCAGAGAAGAGCAGATTGCACAAAATCAAAGCATCACTTCGTCCCACCACTGAACTCATGCAATAGCATTATGTTACAAATAAAATAATAAGAGAGATATGGTGGTTATGAAAAAAAAAATACCAGAACCACGTTCCTGCTTTAATGTAATTAAATTTTGTAACAACCTTATTAGATAAGGGTAAGAAATGTGATAGTTTAAAGGGGGGTAATTTAGTAGAGAGCTCGAAGCAATTGCAAGAGCTCTAAGCAAGTAGGGAGTATTAGCAGTTGGTAGAGGAGATTTCAGTAATAAAAACATAAGATATTCTTTTCACTACTTCTTAGTATCTGATGAATTAAAACTAATAAACTGCATATTTTGTCTCGAAAATTATTCTCTTTACTCGAGCTTATGTGTTGAATTTATCGCATACTAAATATTTATGAATGTATTGAATTAAATTGAAATAACTCTTTTACCTGCCTGCCTGAACTCTTGTCATGCCTGAACTAATCAAATTAAGTATGAAAATATAGTAAAACTTACTAAGCACTTTTCCGATCCCGAATATATGCGGGTAGGTTAGTATGTGAACGTGGAATTTATTTAGCTAGTAGAAATCCACCCTGCTATCAAGTCACGCCAAAAAAACATGACATATATGGTAGAGACGTCGGGTAGCAGTGAAGTTTCGTTTTAAAATATAATAAAGACATTGGTAGAAATAAACCTAAAATCGACAAAGAGAAGTAGCCATCCGAATGAAAAATATGACATTTAATTTTGTATTGTGAACTAGTATTTAAACTTTGGTATTAAATCGAATATAAACAAAGACTAAAGGAACTCAATCGGACAATCAAGACTAAATAATTTTGCATTATTGATCATTGAACATAACAAGCATCACAAATAGAACTTAAAAACCTTAGTGATATCTCAAATACTAAAACAATAAAGATATTCATAAAATTTATTCATTTAATGTATAAAACA
>WYDF02095426.1:0-38452 GCA_009867245.2 Adranes taylori | reverse complement strand
TATTGCTTTTGCAATAATTTTTTTCTAGCAATAATTAAATTTCGTCATAATGATATTAAATAAAAGTTTTTGTAAATAATATAAATAACTAGAAGACTGATCACATGGCAACTAATTTTGATCATTTTTGTAGATTAGTTTGTTTTATTTTAAGATACAAACGTGTTTAAAATAATAACAAAAGTTTAAAAAAATTATAACGGAAAATTAAAAAAAACCCATGTTTCAATTTAAATACTTTGAAACATTATTTAGAGACATATTTTGTATGGTCTATGTATATGTTGCCATATAGTGAGATTGATGCGTTAATAAATGATTTTACAGATAAAACTTTTGTTTCAGTACATACAATAACATTATAGTACATCTCTGATATATCACACTAAATATCTGATCAAAATTTTCTAGGAATGTTTTCCTATATAAATAGTTCTTATTTATATAGTAATTTAATTTTTATATAAATTTAAAAAATGGCAGTAATATGTAATATTTTAATTTCTTTACCTTCAAAATTTTCAATCAGAAATCATATTGCTACATTTTCCATTCCATACCCAAAAAACAAAAAAATATTTCTGAAAAAATTACTTCGATAAATTTTTAATTTTTTATTAAGATGTACAGTAGATAGCATTATTATAAAAGTTCTTTGGTAGCAAGTTGAATAAAGTAAATAAATAATTTGCAGCCATCTAACTCTATGTTCTTTTATAATTTATTAGTCCCACAAATTATTTTGCAATTAAATTTTCTTTCTCAAGTATTATTTTATCAGTTACTTAAGAATTTATATTAAGTATTAAGAACCTACTTGTAAATAAGAATTTTCTTCAAATAATTAACATCATATAAATTATTGATTAATATCAAATCTTACGTACAATTATTTGGTGATATTAATTACTATATTATAATACGCCTCTCTTAGCATAGAATCTCAACATAATTAATTTGAGTTAAACAGAGCCAGATCTAGAATTTTATTTACATGAAATAAAAATTTATATTAATAGCATAATTTTTTTATGAAATATGTTATTTAAATAATTATAAATATGTTATCCTATACGTCAATAAATTCTCTGAATAATGATTCACTACAATCATGTAGTCTAAATAAAGAAATAAATTTAAATGCACCTGTTTATTTTATGAAAATATTTTAATTGTAATTTGGCTTTATCACATTTTATTCAGAACTAAGTATCAGATATAAAATTAAATTACTTCAGAATAGAAGTATAGACTATTTTATGATGATTATATGATTTGGGTCACTTTTGGGAGTACATAACACTTGTACTGTATAGAGGACATCGTTCTTGTTGGCTGCCTTAAGAATACCGCAATCTCGTACAACTTTTCCGAATCAGGGTTTCCATGTTTGTTTAAAAGTTTTAATAGAATCATTGTTTCTAACCTCCGATTTAGAAGATAAGACATGATCCGAAGGATTTTTCTTGTCCATACGTCACTGCTGATGAAACGTGGATCCAGTAGATCCACCGAAGAAGGCAAAGACAACCTGATCGGCCAGTAAGGTGATGGCGACTGGTTTTTGGGATGCGCAAGGCATTTTTCTTATTGATTACTTGGGAAAAGGAAAAACAATAACTGGCAATTATTATGTAGAATTATTGGACCATTTCAGCGCCCCATTGAAGAAAAAGCGCCCTAGCTTGGCTCGCAAAATAGATCATTTCCATCATGACAACGCATCCGCTTATAGAGCGGTCGTCATTCAGACAAAATTGAATCAAGTTCCCAAATGTAAAAAAATTATGCTTACGATAAATAGAAAAAGACTTTATTCCCATAATTATTATAATAATAGAAAAATAAATTTCATGAGTGATAGGAAGGACGACGTTTTGCAACAAACGATGAAGTGATGACTGAAACTTCACACAATTTTGAAGCACTGGATCAAAATTACTTTTCGGAAGGGATTAAGAAGTACGAAAATCGTCTTGAAAAGTGTATCGCCTTACACATGGACTATGTTGAAAAATAAGTGATAAAAAACAAAAATCGTGCATTTTTTACTTAAGCTAGATTTCCGTCAAACCACCATCGTACTATTGGGTCACTTATTCTATTATTCAAAGATATTGATATAGGATCAGTACAAACCAATACTGAGTTACATCATTTTTTGATATGGCCTTTGCTCTAATTTACAATGTGAAGGAATTTGGGATTCATATCAATTAGATTTCTCATAAAATCTTATAACACGCAACTTAAGAGCATCTTTGATCAAAACTTAATTAAGCCTTTACGACGGGTATCAAATAATTTCAAAATCTAATAAATAAATCTAATAAAGAAATCTTTGAGGTTTCTTGATGCGTAGTTACTACTGAAATATGGACTAAACTGTGATTTTTACACAAATGTTGAGACAATTGTTTTCGGTTTCTTTCTATCCGTTGGTAAAAAGCTTTAAGCATTCAAAACTTGCACGATGTGTAATACTAGCATATGATACTTCATAAGGATTGATGTGTCAAATAAATCGATTCTAAATTTTTGTCAAGACTATAATTTTCTCTAAATAAATTCTTGACAAAAATTTGGAATAAGAAATACATTGTCAAGGAATATTGGATTAACATCAAGATGATTCCTCATAACATCATATAACACGCAAATGAAGATCATTCTTGTTCAAAACTAAATCAATCCTATACCAGGGGCATCAATTAATTTCAAAATCTTATAAATAATCTAAATCCTTTAAGGTTTCTTGCTGTGTAGTTGTTAGTGAAAGATGAACTAGAACGTGATTTTTCCACAAATGCTGAGACAAATGTCTTTGTCTCATTTCTTCATTTAAATTGCAGGTTGTATAAAACTAGCATACTCCACAAGGCGCTTATTAAATTGATTGTCTGATGATTCAAAAATAGGGAGAAAATCAAGTATATAAAATAGAATCATACATTAGAAGGAGCAAAGTGCACTAAAAGAATCTCACAAAGATTTTCTGAATTAAATCTAAAGTAATTATCTCTAAATAGATTCTTGACAGAAATTTGGAATAAGAAATACTAAGCTTGCTTAAATATTTCTGCTTGAATATTGCGACCAAATTAAGTAGGATAGAATTATAACTATAAATTATTTAAATCATTTTGATTTTACTCGGCATTGCTCCTTTTCGGCATTATAAACTGGTGCACTGTTGAAAAATAAAATGTCTTCCATTTGCGATTTATTTCATCCACGGGACAATTACTTCGTTCAAAACGTCTAGGTAAACGTCAGCACTGATCTCGTGGTAATGTGGAGTCGTGATATATCCTTTATTGCCGACAACATCCAACACCATCACTGTAGCAAGAAACTTAGTTTTTATGAGTATTGAGACTTTATTTAGATTTTCACAGAGCCACTTCTTGTTTCTTCCGTTGATTTTTTGGTCTGTTGAAAATTCTTTTTATGAGAGAACAATCAGACCATTTTTTGTCTTTGGAATTATTTAGTTTTATTAGCAATTTCTTTGCTCTCTTAGAGAGTCTTTTTGTTTGTCCGGTACGTCATAAACTCACGTCTTTTAATAATACACGATCTGCATCTGATATCTTCAGTGATAATCCTTGGATACTATGTACGATATTTTGGCTTGTGCGATTCTTGAGTACTTCCTTGTTGGTGATCAGCACCATACATCTTCTTCACATTGTAATCTGTACGTAAAGGAATGTTATTGGAGAGCGCAATTTCCTTTCTGGTTCGCCTTGCGTTCAATCCAGAAATTATGGCTACTCTAATATTGTGTCCCTTTGACATGACGGTTACAATTGTAATTTCATACATTGTAGTTGAAACAAAACTGTTAATTTATCATCACCTTTGAAACACATCGTCAATATTAATTTACAAAAAAGTGTTAAATAAGAAGATGCACAGTTACTGCCAATTTATCGCGCGGAACTTGTAGTGTTAAGTCATGTTATTAAACAATTGAGTTGATCCTTTCTTATACTAAGGCTTTCACTTCTTTCACATACTTTAATACTTTTGTGTGCTCTTTTGTTTCTTTATTATCTTATATATTTTTTTGTTTACCTGACTATTTTAGATAAAATAGGCGTTTGTTGTTATGTACTTGTATTTCATACAGTTGTTTAAAATTGCATTGTACTCGTATATATTATTAAAAGGGAGATACTTTGAAATCATTGGCGCTTGGAGATTAGACTGAAAACTAGTCTAGGTAAACCAGAACTGGTGTATTTAATCGAGCGCGGGTTGCATTCTAGCAAGATCTAAACTTAGCTAGTGCAATTGTTTAAAACATGAAAGTGGAAATAAGTGATAAAATTTGGTAAATGATTTGTCATCTACAAACTGGTAGGAAAAAAATTTTTTAGTTCAAGAATAAACATTTCACTCTGTTATTAAAATACTAAACATATTTTTGATACTATCAAAGCATTTACGGTTATGTACGAAATTTGCCAAAGATTACTTCCATAATGTATGTTATAATAAATTTTATAAAGCATACTTCAAACTTAGGTAGTTTAGAAATAATGTTTTAAATGAAGAAAGAAAATCACTTAATGGAACAAATCTCTTTCTAAAATAAGTCAACTTTGTTGGGTTATAGCCAAAATTAATATGAATCCTTATTTCGGGTCTGGTAAAACCTATAGAAACTTATTAGTGCTATAATTTTATATTCACTTTCTTGTGTTTTGGTAATCTTTTGTAGTTAAGATCATTACATATTCTCTTTACTATCGTTGTCTTATAATTAAAATATTTGGCCAAATTAATAGTGTAATTTAAGAATACAAACTTTAATACTTTCCGAATTTTAGAAATAATATTCCAAATAATTTCCAAATTATTTTATTATATCTCAGATGACCAGAAACAATTAAACTTCGTACATTGTTCTGTCTAGTATAAAATTTGAAATAATATATTACATGATAATTTTTCAAAATTAAGTTATTATTCTTGAAATTATTAAAAACTACACAAAATAATTGATAGCCCTTCGTCTTTGCAAACACCTAGTTTTGTAATTAAATTTTAGAAATAAATGATACTAGCTTACTTGATTAAATAAGCCAAAATGTAATTGATAGTAGAAGGTAATTTTTGATAAAAATGACTTATTTCAAATAAAAATTAATTTGGAAAAATTTATTTTAAAATTGTTTAGAGTGCGATTCCTTGTTATATTGTTTCTATTAATAAAAATTATTAAATATTTTTTTAAAATAGCTTAATCAAATTTTAATAATTATAATTTTTAATCCGTAAAGAGCTTTTTCCTTAGAAAAATTGTATTATTATTTTTTGGTTTTACTATTATTGTCTTAATGGTTTAAATGCAAGAGTGCTTCTATTACATTTATCCGATTATTAGAATGAAATTAAAAACATGGAAATAAAAAATCTTTTCTAATAACTAAAAACAATTAGTTGAATAAAATAAAACAATTTCATAGGGTCGTGTTAGACAGAATTTTTATTAAATTAAATGAATATTGTAACTTGCTTTAATAGTACGAACTGTCGAAAATTTGTATTTCATTTCATGAATAATTTGTCACTTTAAAAAATGTTTAACAAATTTTGTATGTTATTCAAAATGCAACATTTTCAATTGGCACTTGTATAATTCGTCATGACTATTTCTATGCAGTCTATGTAATTATCGTTATCATAAAAGCCCTACGTATAAAGCCCTACGTAAAGCCCTACGTTTAAATCGAATTGACGAAAGATTTTTCCATAATGCCATAATATTTCTGGGATTGCAATATTCTGTTTTAACTAACGATGTTACCACCAGCAACGGCATTTTTCTAACGATATTTTAGTGTCTCTTGCCTCCATTCTAGAATTTTCTTTGCTTATTTATTGTCGGTGATTTACGCTAAATCTCCTGCCCACACCCATTTAACCTATATTGTATCTACAAAATCGGAAACTTCTTTCTCATCTTCTTTCGTTTAAAGTCTTTATTTTAAAAATAATTTTTTTTTCATTTTTTCGTCAGTTCTCTTAATATTCTCAACCAACTTTGTATTTAGTATGCATCAATATATTGATTACACAATTTTCAGTGCAAAGCTATTGGCATATTACTTACGAAAGAATGTTTAAGGGCTCTTAAATTCGCCCAGAAAAATAAAAAATAAATATTTGTTGTTATTTTGGCAAGTTGAATGTTTCTCTGACTCTAGTGTACCTAATTTCTAAAATTCCACTGACAAATTCTTCAAAGCTTTTCCTTTTCCTTCTTTTTCCTTGCTGTCATTTCGAGAGCTGTCGGAAAAATTTCAAAAGTCATCTAAATGTCATCGATGCCAATCTTTATACGGGCCTGATTTCATTTAAGATGGAGACATTTGTTCCTCTAGGCGTTCAAAGAACTAGTACCCTCCTGCGCCAGATCCACATTTCAAACGCATCTATTTTTCTCCTGTTATTGTAATATATTATCCAGGTGTCTGAAGCGTACGAAAAAATGGGAAAAACTAGGGCGTTTTCAACGTTTTCCTAGTGATCTTCCGGTCCAAGGTTTTGCTAGATTTGTAATGATCGAGTGAGCAATTTCAATTCACCCTCTAATTTCCAATTCGCACGAACCAGACTTCTGGAGCATGGAGGACAACATTTTCGACGACTTCAAAGTTCCCAATTTTTCTAGGTTGTCTGCGATTTTTGTTATTTCTGTTTACTATCATGATTTTTGCCTTATGGCATTTATTTTGAGCGCATAGTCTCGCCTTACGACTTCTAGCCTTTGAAAAAACTCTAAAAGCTCTCTCTTCAGTGCTGTTGGCTATCAGAGAAGTATCATCCGTAAATCGAAGGTTTGATAAACGCTTTCTACCAATCTTCGCTCCTTACTTCTAGTTCTCTAAAGTGCACAGCTTCACTCTTTCGCTATAGATGTTGTAGAGTAGAGAAGAGAGTTCGCAGCCTTGACGAATCCCATTCCTAATGCAACATTTGTTGTTGGATAATGTGTTATCGATTTTAACGACCGCCTGCGAATTATCATACTGGCTTCTGACGAGAGTGCTAAGATGATTTGGTACTCCAAATTTTTATAAAGTCGTCGATAGCCTGGGCACTGTTAAACGAACATTGTTAAAAGCTTTTTCGTAATCTACAAAACACAGCTACATTGCTATGCTATCGAGTGTTTTCGGGTCTTTTCTATAAGCTGCCTCGCATTCAAAACTTATTTTCGAGTACCACATCCTTTCACAAATCCGATTTGTTCTGAAGCTATTTGATGTAGCAGGAAGGGTTGCATCCTGCTTGAATAATCTTGCTGGAACGAGATATCAGGGCTATCCGACGATAATTTTCGCAGACTGTTTCTGAGCTTTTCTTATGTAAGGTAGGTAATACTGAAGTTGAAAGGTCTTCTGGCCATAAGCCTGTTATTCAAATTTTGTGAAACAATTTGCGCAATATTTTTTGCCCCTTTTTGTCAAGAGCATGCAGAATCTCTGCCGACGCCAATTACTTTACCTTCACGTAATTTGCCCATTGCGACATTCACCTCGTCGAGCAGTATATGCGCTTCCTCCTCATAATAGCCCAGGTATCCACAAACAGTATTCGGATCAGCATATAGATTGCCACTGTAATCTTTCCACAACGATGCAATTTAGTCTAGTTCTGTATTGAATGAATATTGTTGATCTTTAATTGCCCAATGTCGAGGTTTGACCTCCTGAGTGATAGAACGTATCTTCTTGAATATGTCTTTGGAGTTATTGGTATTAAAGAAATTCTGAATTTCTATACAAACGTTCATCAGATATTAATTCTTGTCTCTGCATATAGCAGTTTGTATCTCCCAAGTTAGCGATTGTTACAGTTCCAGATCTATACTACTGTCAAGACTCCGGAATGTTTCTTTGTTGTCGAATGAGACATATTATTTCCGTTGATAAACAGGACTGTCTAACAGTATTTTGGTCTTCTTGAGCTATTTCTTCTGAAGTTGTGACTAGAGACTTTTTCACAACCTGACATCTAGATTCCGTATTTTGTGTTTGAAGTTCTTTGAGCTGATGTTTGATTTTCTTCTTCTTAGGACGCCGTCTCCCTACGAAGGTTGGCGATCCAAATGGCTATAATGGTGCGTGAAGCCGCACCTCTGAAAATCTCTTTAGATATCCGTCCGAACCATCGACGCAGATCCTTTAGCCATGAGTTCTGCCGTCTGCCCACAGATCATTTGCCATCGATCCTTCCATCGATGAGGAGTCGGAGGAACTCGTACCGCTCCCCCTCATAACGTGCCCGATGTATGGTATTTGGAGCTTTCGTTCTTTGATAGTTGTCAGCAATTCTTTACCTTTACCTATTCTCCTTAGCATTTCCTCGTTGGTTATCCTGTCTACCCCGGATATACGCAGTATACGGCGATACAAGTACATCTCAAAGGCGTCAATGCAGTTCTCCATTGATTGGCAGAATGTCCAGCTGTCGAAGCCATAGAGTAGCACTGGGAAGATATAACAGCGCAATATACGTATGCGGAGCTGTAGGTTTAGGTCTCTAGTGGTGAAGAGGTTCTTCATGGAGATGAATGTTCTTCTGGCCTGTTCTATCCTTGATCTGACTTCCATATTGGGGTCACTGTTCTCGTTGACGAGGGCTCCAAGATATTTAACTGACGGCACTTGTTCCATAACCTGGTTGTTAATTTGTAGGATCGTCCGTCTTGATACCTTGGAGAACACAACCACCTTGGTCTTGGTAACGTTTATGTGTAGACCATACTGTGTGCTGTGTTCAACGATGAGATCCATCATGTTCTGGAGATGCAAGAGGCTGTCGGCGACCACGACCGTATCGTCGGCGAATCGTATATTATTGATAAGGGTGCCATTGATTTTAACGCCCTTTTTCACATTCTCCAGTGACTCCCAGAACACTGCCTCCGAATATTGTTTGATTTTGCGAATAAGGTTATTGCTGAAATTGTTACCTCGTTAGCGTTGGGCCTGGGCAGACATTTTATTTGCTTTCGCGTATACAGATTTTAAGTTTTCCTGTAAACTTACACATCAGCAAACTTACACACATTGATAATTGTTACCAGAATCTGTACACTAACGTTTTCGCCGTTTTTACCGAGGATTTCCATCTCTATTTAATCAAGATTCATCAAAGCTGGCTGTACTGAAATTTTGCCATACATAATTTGATTGCTTCCTCCTTCTTCAGATTTCTCTTTAAAATTATGTATGTCTTCTTTTCGTGCAGAGTAGTAATTAGATTTACAACAAATTCATCTGCACAGCCTAAATAATTTATATACTTTTCCAGTGTTAAACTGTTAAACAGCTTTGTTTATATCTTTTTCTATAAAAATCTTTCGTATTGTTTCGTAACTTTCATCCATTATGTTGACTATACATAAATGTTTTGATTACATTTTTTAGGCTATTTTTGCAACATTAATAGCTTTTGCTAATCGGTGAATGTAATACGGAGCGCCTCAAATTTGGCACAGCATTTTAGACTATTTTAACTATGCGCGTTATTGAAAATTTTATTTTTCGAGGTTGATAGTCATCTGTTTATTAAACTGTCTCTTACAAATAATTATGATAAGTAGCTCACACAAATTTGAGATATACTGATTGAATCCAAACGAGATTTATTTCTATTATAAAAAATAGCATTGCTCTTAGCTTCATAATTTTATCAATTCATAAATATATTTTGTAAAGTTTGACTGATATATTGCAGAAATTTTTAGTTTTTGTTTAAAAGGTTTTTAGACTTCTTCTACAGTTGACTCATAACTTTTTTGAATAAATGGTTTGAATGGATTCGAGTACTTTACTTTGTAGTCCTTATTAACGCCGAGTGATAACCTACTTTCTAGTGAAATAATACTTCATACTTCTTGATAGTCAATATAAATTACTATTAGTCACATTTGGCATTCAGTACATTTCCTTGTCAATTCCAAATTTTTTTATGTAAGTATATTACCATATTTTGTGATAGAACTTTATCTAAATTAACTTGTTTCCCAAGTTTGTATCAAGCCAATTTATTTTCCTTTGTGTTCATTGTAATTCTAGTTAATAGTTCTTACAAGTATGAGTGCATACCGCATGCTCTCATATTCGCAAATATTTGCAAGAATGTGAGAGCACAGTAAACATCTAAATATTTGTTAAGATATTTCAAACATTTTTTACTCCTGCCACATTATTTCTATTAGGAAAACATTATTTCCAAGTGTAATCATATTTTCCTTTTATCTAAGTCATGTTGCTGTATTTCTTTAGATTAAATAAATTTCTAGACATCTTTTTTATCATGATTTTCCTCTTTACAGATTTAATATTTTTTATATAATTTTTAGATACGTTTAGAATATGTGTAGTCCTTCTTGTCTTGTCCATCTCCGTTAGTCAATGTATTTACATTTTATCATACTAGTAGATTTTTTTAGAGGTTGTCTCTAAGAACTATTTAGAAAGTGTATTTCAAGTATTCTGTTGGTTGTATTAAAACCGAACTTAATTGTTTTAGCGTTATTTTTACATTTATTAGTTCCATCTATAATAATTCTAGAAACTTGACATTTGTTCTTTCTAGAGACTCTGTACTGCTCGTGCAAGATCTACAAATTTTTAAAGCGTATTTCTGCTATTATTTTTAAATGCGCTGCTTTAAAATGAACTTTCATATATGCTGCCAAAATGCAATAACCGTTGATTATTCACATTTTATTTACGACAATGACATACTAGATTATGTTTCCGTTGGAAAGGTCCTAATTTTTAAAAGCAATTTAAGACACAAGTGACAAAATATTGTTATTTAAAAATAAATTGTTTCACACAAACCCTAAAATATTAAAAATCAGAGAGTGTGACTTTTACCTCATAAGTTGACTAACACTTTGATTCTAACAAAAACCAAGCAAATGTTGTGGAATGGGCCGGAAAAGCTAATCTTTCACTGCTAAAAGAGTAATATTTAACTTCTACTTTCCAGTGGAAAACTGTTTCATAGCTCAAAATCAAATCAATTGTGCAAACAACAAAATTCGTTTAAAAAAATAAAATTAACTAATTGAATGTATTTCCTTAGTCACGAAAAAATTAGATAAGATTTAGAAATCGACCATGTCAACTGAGATTGTAAAAAAAAATGGCGAACAATCCGTTCAACCTAAAAATGCAATTAGCAGATTTTTTGCAAAACGAAGTGTTGTTGAATACTGCAAGTTCTTTTTATGGGTTATGGGTTCGCAAGCAACGGATGTGGGTTTCAAACGATTACCCTATCGGACATTTGTTGCAATTGTCGGACTTCATGGACCTATGAAAAGTTTAATAGCAGCAATAGTCAATTTTAGTGGTATGGACACTATAGATGAAGCTTATATGTTACCAATTAGTTCCGAGGTAAGTAATTATTTGTAAACATATCAGAGAACATTTGAAAACAACATAATACTACAAAATTATTGAAATGATCAAAACACATAAAAAATCCTGCAATAATATACATAATTATAATAAATAAAAGAACATTGACATCAACAGACTAATGTAATATAAATATACTAGCAAGTTCCAAGCTTCGCTTGCGATATTGTACATATCAACGTATATCATATGAACGACAACATTTCTGCACGTATTGTCGACTGTTAATTGGTACCTGAAATACGATTATTTTAATTTTTGCTCAATACGACCCCCGCTTTTATCACTTCAAGAGCTGAAAATCAAAATTTCGTCTTACACATATATAATGGATTTGAAAGAAGAATATTCTTGCTAAATTGCAATTTCCTAACCTAATTGTTTTCTGAGATACGGTAATTTAAATTTTTGTTTTATACAACTTTGACCTAAGTTTTCAACCCTTCAAAAACTGCAAATCAAAATTTCGTTTCAATCTTGTCAAATGGAATTCGACAAAGAGCCAAATTTCAAGCTTCTACGTTATCCGTTTCTAAAATAGCTTAAAACTTTAACCCTCTTTTCAACCTCCTTTGGGATCAAATTTCGAAAAGTCCTCTCTTAATAGATGCTTACGTCATGAGGAGAAGCCCTTGACAAATTTTCTAAGTGGAGGGTTGTGGGCTAGGCTTGATGAGATAGTTAGTGAGTGTATGGGGCGTATTCTTTTATATAAAGAGATACCACCCCCGCTTTTAACCCTTCAAAAGATAAAACTCAAAATTTCGTCTGACACGTGTCTAATGGATTTTAACGAAGAATATTCTTACCAAATAGCAACTTCCTAAGCTAATTGGTTTTTGAGATAAGGTAATTTTAATTTTATCCTTATACATTATACATCCTAGTTTATAACCCTTCAAAAACTGCAAAGTAACCGCTTCCGAAATAGCCTAAAACTTTAACCCCCTTTTGGGGTCGAATTTCGAAGAGTCCCCTCTTAGTCATAAGGCCTTTGACAAATTTTGAACTTTCTAGGTGTAGGGGTTTGGGATCGACCTTGATGAATCAGTCAGTGTATTGGGCGTATCCATTCCTATATAGAGATAAAACATCGTTTAAATATTAAAACAATTTCAGGCATTCTGATACTAGATCTTCTTATATAAAACTCAAAAGAGCATCTTCTTTTAAGCAGTCCGAAAGAGTTAAGTGAAAGATTTTTTCCGTGTTGACAAATTAGGTGAATGCTTTGGGTGCCACCTTTAATATCCGGAAAATTCACCAATAAGGTATACATATAATAAAATGCAGTGAGGCATTTATTTTATCATATATATCTCATAACCAAATTATGTATATTGACTGAGAGTACATTTTATTTGAGTGCAGCATATACTGTTAAATCATATTCTATTTATGGATCAAATACTTTAAAATATGGTCAAATAGATTTTAGTGCAGCTTTCATATACATTATTATGTGAATGCTGTATAGAGAACGCTATGACAACAATGCACTACTCAAATTATAATCAGCTCACAAAATATGAGTATATGAATACAAAATCTGACTTAACTGATGATAAATATAACTTCTCAGTAAAATATGTTATCAAACAATCTTCATTTAAAAAGAAAAGTATAAATAAAGGTAATTACTCTTACAGATGACTACTCTTACATTATGAGTTAGGTAATAAGCATAAAATATCATTTTTCTACAAGCGACTAGGATTTCTCCTGTTTGTCTAGCCTACTAGGTATTTTTGATCCAGCTTTCGGCCCACCTCTTGGGCGGTAATCCATGTAATCTATAGTACATGGGTCTACTGTTTGTACAAATGTGAACTATTTTTCCCTCTTACTGTTAACATAGCTATTACACTATCTGCCCCACTTGACTACTTTGCATTGTTATCTAATAGACAAGCTGGTTTGCCTGTCACGTAGTATTACACCAGATAGTAATCTTAATATTTTCATCTCAGTGAAGCGGGCTTTCTGCTTTGCCGTCTTGGTTTCGGGTCTGGTTGCAATGGCTTATGGGCGAACTATGGTCTTATATATTTCTGGTTTTCCCTAGATGCTTATGTATTTATTCCTCCATATGACATTTTTTACTGGTCTGGTAACTCCGGTGACTACCGTGGATGTTAACGTTGAATAGGACAATCTTCTAATCTCTGCATTATTAGTTTAACAGTTGACTTCCAGGTCTGTTGATCGTTCGCTCGGCGCGCTGTTTTAGTGAAATCTGTTGTTTTATTGTCTGTTACTTTCGAAATAATATTGGTCCATCTAGTTGGGTATTGACCCCGCTTCCTTTTCCCTTCCAGTTTTCCTTGAACAATAAGTTTTCCCATGCTGTCATGTCGAGAGATGATTTCTTCAAAAAAAAAATCATCCATATGTCATCTAAGACAATCTTGATACGAGTCCACAATCAAGATGGAGACATTTGTTTGTCTCGCCATCCAGAGAACTTGGAGCATCCTGCGCCAGACCAGCATTTCAAACACATCTCTTTTTCTCCTTTCGTTGGAACGAGTTACCCAAATCTCTAAATCGTAAGAGGAAACGGGATAAACTAGGGCGTTTACAAGGATAGTCTTTGTTTTTCTCGTGATATTTCGATGTTTTTGTTAGTTTTATCATGGCCGAGCGGTCAATTTCAATTCGCCACCTTATTTCCAATTCGTAAGAATCAGACTTATGAACACGGAGTGTTCACACAAATTTTTTCATAACTTCAAAAGTTCCATATTTTTGTAGATTGTCTTCGATTTTCGTCATCTCGATCTACTATCTTGACTTTTGTCTTGTTGGCATTTATTTATTTTGAGCTCGCAATTTTGGCTTACGTCTTCCAGTCTTTGAAGAATCTCTAAAAGCTTTTAGGTGCTGTTAGCAATTAGAAGAGTATCATCCGCAAATTCGAAGGCTTTAAAAAGCGTTTTCCACCAATCTTTACTCTTTTGTTCCAATTCCAGTTTTCTAAAGTGCGCCGCATCACTACTTGACTATAGATGTTGTAGAGTAGTGGTGAACATACGAACGCCTTTCCTAATGGAACATTTTTCGCAAACGTGTTATCGATTTTAACGACCACCTGCGAATTTTCATACAGGTTTTTGACGCATTTGCTTTGTCTTGGTCATATATTTTGCATGGGAAGCCCAGTTGTCCACTGTTACATGCCCAGTCGCATATTTCATACTGCCTACCCTAGACATAACCCAGCGCCGAGTGCTAACTAGATTGCCCGGCGGTGTTTCTATTTTAGAAAGCATTTCGATGCAGTTTACGAGGGACGATGTAAATCCTTTAATCAGGTAGTTTCCCGTTTCCTTCCTAATCCTACGCCGCTGATTGCTCAAATAATTCTTCCGCATTTCGAAATGATTTATCATTTCTATTGTGATTTGTCGTTACCCGTCTTCTTCTTCTTCAACGCAGAGGTGTGAATGGGGAGCTACCTTCATCGAGCTTAGAGGTAAGCTCTCCAGTACTTTAGAGGAACTAGTTCCTTGGAAATGAGCATAGACTTTATGTAGAAATTTCCGTATTGTATTTTACTCAATTTATATAGTAGCCGTTCCCGGTTATCTTCATTATTTACAATGACCACTATGTTGCTGTTCCCCATGTTTTAACCGTTTTTCGGCTTAACGGCGCTTTTATCCAGCTCATTATAAGGTTGACGAGAAAGCGACTAAGTAAGTCTCCCGGCTGGATACCATTAGTAACCTTGATTATATCGGTTAGACGCTCAGATGTTAGTGTTTATTTCATTAATTACTGGACTGATCTGCTTTGGACAATTTACCTCTCTTAATGTACTTATTACATCTCTTTTCCCCACTTGTTAAATTGCGTTCGCCATATCGAGAAATCATAGGAATGCATGACTGTAAAATTCAGTCGCTTTTTCAGAATTTCTCTTATGCTTGTATTCCGGAGAGTGATACCGCGATAATTGCCTAGCAAATTTGGGTCACCCTTTTGTTAATAGGAATTTATATGCTATCTTTACAGTAATCAGGGACTGTCCCGTCGTACAGAATTTTTACAAATAGATTATGAATATGCGCGAAGAGGGTGTCGTTACCATATTTTATCATTTTATTGTATATTCTGTAATTATATTGTATTTACTGTATCCTTAATCTCATTCGGCGTTATGTCCACTCGAACATGATTTCTGCCGGTAATATACAATCTTTCAAAATAATTCGTCTATTGTTCTTTACTAGTACACCTGCGTTTAGTGAATTCCGAGATTTATTTCTTGTGATTATTCAGGATTCATTCTATAGATGTTTCTCTGGCCTTCATACAGGTTTTATTCTATAAACTTCGTAAAGTCTTCCCAAGAATCCTCTATAATGAAATATTATTAATGTAAATTATATATAACACTTGTCATTAAAAAGACGATCAGTATAATATAAAATTTTATTAAATAAATAATACAAATCAAATGAATGTATATTTACGACTATAATATATATTTAAAGGAAATACTACTGGAAAATTGGAAATAATAAAACTCATTTTAATCATTTTTCCTTCTTTTCCATGGTATTTACATTTTTACGCCAAATATAAATAAATTGTGATTAGTTTTTGAGCAGCATTCTAAAATTGCATTCTAAAAATGTTTTTGATTTTGACAAATTACAAAAGTTCTGCTCCCTCTCTTATTAATGTACGTTTCTGTTATCAACATGAGCATCTACTTTTCTTTGAGTCTGGAGTCAAGTAATTCAGCTAATTCGTTTATTAGTCTTCAGCCAGATCGTTTTGAGTCAACAATTAAATTCTACATTGTTTTATATTAATAGCATCTTCATCATCAACATATTGGAATCACGAGTTAGAGTATTATGAGTTTTATCAATGAGTTGTAATCACTTGATTACAGTTCTTGAGTTGTAATCAATGCCATAAATTCTGCAAAAGGTTTTTTGGCTCATATGACTTTTATCATATGATAAGATTAGCAACTCAAAGCTTGCTTCTTCTTTTTTGATCATTTTGTAAGATATTTCAAGTAAGTATAACTACCATGTACAGTCCAAGTACAATTTTGGCAAACGCTGTAATTGTTTCTCTGATGATAAAAATGTAAAAAATAGTATTAGGAATGTTATTATGGGAATAGCTATTTAGTGAATCAATTCACAAGCAACTGGCAATGCTATATTAGAACAGAATAGAATAAAATAGAATTGAATTGAGTAGAATAGAATACAATAGAATAGAAATTTATTATGTAGAAAATGTGTTAACAACGTCAGTCTACAACTATTAGAGAATAATTAGTACAACAAAACCGAAGCACAGTATAACATAATTACACAGTAAAATATAAAGGGAAAAACGAAACATTAACACAGAACAAAAAAGCATAACGACCATAACAGTGTAAGAACTGCACTATAGCATTAATAAGAACACACCAAAATGTACTACCAAAATGTACGATCCGGACCAGGAAGTCACACAAACTATTCTTCCGCCACTCATTGCATTAATAAATAAATGATTCACCTGACACACAGTAGACACTTATTGGGCCTATCTTGATTGTAACGTCATGTTCCAGTGGTTAAAATGTTAAACTGTAGAAAATCGTCAATGTGATTCCGGCTCAGTTAAAAATGACTTAAAGTGCTGTTTAAAATTATTGTCAGACAAGTTTTCTAAATCATCCTGTAACCAGTTGTACAGTCTAAGACCCATGAATCTAAAGCTTCTCTCTCCGACATGTGTAGGCAAATCATTGGAGGTTTTGGCGTAGAACTCGAGCGCATTCCCTGCTCATGGTCCCCGACCTCATATTCTAATCTACTATCACCACCAATATAATCGCTTCCAGAATGTAAAGTGAAGGAAGCGTCAGGGACTTAAGTTTCTTGAACGTACCCTTACATTCCTGTCTGCAGCAGAGGTCCGCCAAAATCCGGACTGCTCGCTTTTGTAATCTAAAAGATACGCATGGCGTTTGAGGACATGATCCGCACAAGAATTGCATATTTAATCTGGGTGTGATGTAGTGAGTAATATACTGTCTTTACTATATTTCCCGATACCGAGTGCAATGAGCACCTTAAAGCAAATATATTTCTTCTAGGTTTCAAAGCAAGAGAGTCACAATGCTGAGACCAGCTTAGTTTAGAGTATATGATCGCCCCTAGAAATTTAACAGGCCCGCGTCTCTATCTGTCTCCATGATTTTAGCCTGGAGTATTGTCTCTTGTTCTCATTTAAATTGGTAATAGGTCTAAAAGTACAATCCAGTAGTGGTAACAAGTCTAAAAGTGTGTAGTACTTTAGATCCATGCGCAATACGCACATCCAACTCACACACAATACCTTCATGATCTCAGATATTAGGATCAACCACTTGACAAGATATCTCATTGATAACCATGTTGCTTAATACATTATCCCGGATGTTATTTCCTCTCATAGGTATGTTAATATTGTGACAAAAAGCATAGCAATTATACATATAATTTTTTTTAAACTGGTTGCACATAGAGTCAAATTTCAGATTAAAATCATCCATTATTACAATCTTTTTGCAGGTTAATGGAAGGGGCCAAGCAACCTCTGACAAATATCTGTAAAATTATCATTATCATATCTGTAAAGTCAAGATCCCTATGGAGATCTGTACTGCAAGCAATAATTAAGTTTAGAATATCAATTTCAATAGCACAAAGTTTACAGTGGGACACAACGAGTAGCTTATTGATAGAGTTGACATGTTTCACACCTAAGTCAACCATCTCTCTCTTTACAAACATCAGAACTGCATTAAAATCATTAAAATTTGTATCATAGGCAAACGTTTTATTTTAAATTGACTGACAGTTTAAATGCACCACTTTAAATTAAGATGATAAGATTTTCAGATTGGTGAAGCGGGACACCATTAATGCCGAGGTCTTATTTAAAAAAAAATGTTGTAGAGCCTTAGGCCATGACCTTTTTTTTTTGATCATCCATTCGTATTATGTTTAGTGAGTAAACTAGAAACTCGAAAACCGTTTTTTTAAACATGGGACATCCATTGCCATGTTTTAAATGCCAAGAACTCATTAAATTATAGCAAGTTATTTAACATGTCTAGACGTATTATTTCCAAAAATCTGGACATTTCTTAAAATCTCGCGGGACTCGGGAAAAATTGTTAAAAAGCGGGACTATCTGGTCACCTTACTTTAAATATGATTTGTACTGAACTCGTATCGTTTCGAATTTTCGTGTCTTCTTGTGGATTCGAGTAGATCCGCATTGTGTGGTTCTCTTCTTACTCTATACCCAGTGAGAAGATGGATATACACCATTACACCATTAAGCCATATAGAAGGATCCTGCATTTATTCAAAATTATTTTCATCGACAAACACTTTGAAAGACGAATACAATTCAGCATATTTCGATGAGTTTTAGTGAGACCGATAATCTTGCAACCTGTTTGTGTTTTTAAGAGCTTCATTATTGCTCCATCCATAATCACACGTTACATACTAATGCCTCAGCTCGGGGAATTTATTTAAAAATAAACTAGAAAATTGTAATAATAAATTAGAAAATTGTTTTTCTATTAATTGTTTTAGGTATACATTATGTATTTGAGTTTCTCAATCTACAAAGTTGAAATCAAAGAACTTTTCGACAGTTTTGACGCGTTTTGGCCGATTGAGCGTTATGGTGAAAGAAAGTTTAATTATTACACAAAAATAAGAAATTTGGTTGACCTGTTGGCTTACTATTATGTAAATACTATGTTTATCTGTTTGCTGTTTATAGTTGGCGTTCCATTTATGATATCAATGTTAACTGACATACGAGTTTCGGTTTTCCCGGGCTACGACTATTGTGATTTGCAATCGTTAACTTGCTACTTAATAGTTTCAGTTATCGATCTGTGCTATGCTCTAGCGAATGCGTTCCAGGCAATAGTATCATTTTATTGCATACTAATTGCCCCTGTTTCGCAAATCTATATAGGACTAGATATGCTGATACATGGTTTCAAAACTATGGATATTAAAGAAGATAGTGATGAGAAGCGGCTTGTTGATGAATTTAAAGATTTTATAAAGCAACACACAAGAATCCTAAAGTAAATATCTTTTGTATTTTTGTAAACAACTTTAGTTTTCCATTAATAATAATTAATTAATAATAAAATATAAGATTAATAGAAACAAAATTTATAATCAAACATTAACTCTGGATAGTTATGAATGCGGCTTAATAATTCAGGAGATAAACTCAGGTGAATCACTCAGGGGATAAAAAATCATGTAATGTCAATGGCATACTGACAAACAGATAACATTTCTACGCTAGCAATTCCATAGTCCCAAAACTTAAATACGTTAGAGATTTGTGAACGACGGCAGAATATTTCCTAGGGGACAAAATTTCAAATTTTCACAAGTTTCCGCTAAACAAACTTAAACATTTTTTGATGCTTTTGGCTAAATATGCTATATGTCCTTGGGTTTTTATGGGATATTTGTCTTTGTTCTCTTCTGCAATCACAAATATTTCGGAAAAAAATTAGTTTCTTTAATTACTTATTTACAAAAAGTAAAAACCAGATCGCAAATAGGTGTATGGTGTATCGTGATCATTTCTAGTAATTTAGAAAACAATAGCACGTCATTTAACTTTCAAAAAATGCAGATTTACAAATTTGAGCGATACCATACAAATTTCAGCGAATCATCAAAAATTGAGTTGAACGTACCGTTTGTATCAAAGAATATAATCCTCATAATGAACCCTTGGTCAAATTGACGGGTTGTAGCCACTTTACTTTTGCACCATAAATGATAAATGTTAAAACCTGAATATTAAAATCTAAAAGTGCAAAACGTAATACAGCGGAATCTCGACATAACGGACCAATGCGGGCAACGGGAAGTCAGATATTGTCGAAAGTTCGTTATAAAAAATAAAATTTTCTGAAAAAGCTATTTATTAACTATCAAAGAGAAATATATTATAAACAAAAGTTTGCATTCTAATTACACTTTATTCTTCAGATGTTGTCACTATACGCCCGTTAAGGAGAGTCGTCTATGTTTGTTTTTGAACTTCCTGGTTTTGGTGATACTGGTTTAAAAAATGTAACCATGTTCGTTTGGATTTTTGAAGTTTGTTGTTTCTTAATTATTAACTCTCCAAAATTGCGAAAGGAATGTAATATAATTGCATTTCGCTATCTGCCAAATCATACATCGTCAAGATGCAATCTGACCATTTATAATGACATATTTCGAGCTATTAATTCCTCCTCTTCGCTATCTCCCCGCATTCAGTTTCACTTTCTTTGATCAACACTTCATCTGCTATTTCACTTTTGATCATAATGAGATACCTAGAGTCACCTTAATCTGTTTCCAACCATTCAAACACATCTTCCTTGGCTATATCTTGTACAACATTATTTTGTATAATTCTACAGAAATTAGAAACTTCTACTCGCTCTAAATCAATTTCTGCGTCTTCAAACAAAGTCTTGGTCACTAAACAAATTCTTCCAACCACATTCTAAAGTTTGAGTAGTTATCTCTTTCCAAGCAGCCGTGAAATTAAAACGTGTTGATTTTAAATTATAACTTCTCAAATTTTTTAAGGTATGTTTGCCTCTTCTTTAGCTTCTAATACCACAAATATGTCATTAAAAAACTTTTTCTTTTAGTGACATGATACCTTGATCCATCAGTTGAATAATAGATATGGTGCCTTTTGGCAAAAACATGCAATTCGCCTTGTCATCTTCAATTCGTGGAATGTTTCCCGAGGGATGTGTGGGTGCGTATTGCAAGCTCTTCCTTTTGAGCTTGCAATTTTCTGGTTGCAGTTACATATTATTTAAAAAGCTAGTCTTTGAAAATATTAGAAGTTAGCCAAGTTTTTTTCGAATAATTTTATGATGCAGTTTGGGTGGGCCAGTTTATTTGACCCATCGGCATTGGCACAAAGAAATGCCGAGACTCTATCTTTGCTACTTTTTCTTTCAAAAGGTTTTTCAATTTGGAATGTTTGTGTGTTTTCAGGTAAAGTACAACATAACAAACTTGTTTCATCAGCATTATGTATCTGGGACTGTAAGAACATTTCGGTATTTATTCGTTCAACTAATTTTTGGTAAAAAGTTTGGTAAAAAATCACTTCTTTAGGTGCACTTGCCGCATCGCCGAAAATTCTTTTATTAAGTATTCCATGCCTTTTGCCAAAACGCCACAGCCATCCGTCACTGACTTTAAAAAAATTTATATTGATGCGATCTGCTAACTTAATTGCAGCAGATTTTATTTAATTTGCCCCATCGAACACCCCGCAAGAACCCTGTTGTATGTACCACTTCAATAAAGCTTATTCAAGTGAAGTTTCATGTGCCATTTGTATTCGTTTTCTGGGATTTTTATTCGCACTTACATCACACATTAACATAAATTTCTTCATGTTGCCTTTGTTTTTTTTTATTTAATGTCCGAAATAGTTTGCTTTCGGTGTTGTTCACATATACGAGATACAGATCCTTCAGACTCCAACTGTTTCATCACTTAAGTTTTTGATTTAATGTTAAATTAATTCGTTTCCATTTGTCCATGTTGTGAAAATTGAGTTACGCGAATTTATTTAATTTACAATTTAAACAGATTGTATCACTCAAGTGTATTCATACCTTTGAGTAAAGAAATTAAACTGCTAGAAATGTAGGAATAAACTATAATCCTTCAGAAACATCTTATTCAGCAGTGGGGCGAAGTAACTCGGGTGATTCCCCGAGTGTGCAGTTTACGATCGCTTATATGCTGTCCGTTATATCCGAAGTCCGTTCTACTGAGATCCTGTATATCGAGGTTTCACTATATTTAAAGAAAATAATGTAAGGATACATATTACAATATCATAGACTAGTACCAATATTTAGTACAACAGTTAAGGTGCGTTTGAAGCAAAATGATAGAAGCTTTTAAGACATATGTTACAAAATCAGCGAACACAATATTTTTAATCAACGATTTGGACTAAGCATATAGAAGACTTTTTTTTTAATTATAACTTACATGTGATATTTTATTTCTCATTCAACTCTTATGATAATTATTTTTTTATGTTATTATTGATTGTAATTATTCTTCCAGATGCATTAGTGATACAGATCAAATATTTAACAAAATTTGCTTAGCCGTATTTTGGATGAGTTCAGTAATTTTAGTCTTCACTATATTCTCAGTTTTATTAGGAAAGTAAGTACTAACATTATTATATTCTTGATAATTCATAATTAACAAAATGTACAACACTTACATGTATCTATCAGACAAGTTTTTAAAAATAGGTCAATTTGCATCCAGTTATATACAGTCATGTATGCTTCCTCAAGGCTTACACTACACTTGGGACGTCCAACATTGTTGACAGGTTTCAATTCGAGATGTAAACATGCATATGTGCACATCTCTGTTGAAATTTAATCGAACATTTCTAATTGGTCATTCTACTGTTGCCAACATTGATTTAACATAAATTAAAAAATGTAATTTAATTATTTTATTATTTTACTTAATATTTCAATGTCTATTTGTTCTATATTTAATTCCTATTGTATGTATCTAATATTTTACTGCATTTACCTAACTATATTTTATTTTTAACCCTATTTGCCTTTAGCTACATTATAACATATACATATTTTTTCAGTGTCGCAGATTTTTTATATAGTGTTATAAAATTTATTTTACTTTATATAATATAATACTCGCTTATCTTTTACAGAACGGTTTTAAAAACATTAATTTTTTGTACTGTATTTTGATAAATATTTCTAAAATCAACATTAACTAGTCAAATCATTTTTGGCGTTGAAGTCATAATGAAGTTTTCGTACACAAAAAGAACTATTTTGCAACCGGTTTCAAATAGCTTAGCTATTCATCATCAGGCATTTAATCTGCAATTAAATAGTTTTGCTCGAATTTGCATATTAAAGTAAACATATAAATTGCAGCAAAACATTGCAGATATAAGGAAAGACCTGATGATGCAAAGCTAAGCTATTTGAAATCGGTTGCCAAAAAATCATGTTTTTGAAGAGATTATCTATTAGTTACTCTAAATAATAAGTCAAATCATATTGTTATAAATTACTTACAGTACTGTTATACAAATTTAAAGTTGGTTTCATGTCTACTGAAATATAAACACTGAAAAAAAGTACATCAAATAGATAAATGATTCAACCAGGTTCTCGAGTTTAATGAACAACTCTCGTATGTCTGTAATCCTGCTTATATTTGCAATATGCAAAACCCACATTTTTGTGTGAATTTCGTGGGCTAAACTGGTGCCTTTTTGTGATTCTGCCGGCTAGTTTTCAAAAAAATTGAGTTGCTAAAAATGAAATGCTGCTTTCCTTGCTTTGTTCAAAGATTTTATGAAATCACATTGCAATTCGTAAACGGAATAATCTACCAAACTCCTCTATTTTCTAATATAAACGGTAATTTCTCGTTTTTTATTCTGATACTCTCTGTTGAATATCAAGCGTCATGTGGTCTGCACAAAGTATAGGATAGTTATGCAATTTGCAGGTTTCTGATGCCAATAATTGTCAAAACTTAACAAGCAAAGCTTAAACGCAAATAGTAAGACATAACTGTTTTGTTACGATTTAAAAATGCTTTAAGTTTGACCCTTAACTTGGCAAGAAGGTAATAAACTGTGACTTTGTAGGTTTCTGTGATTTCCTTAAGTCATTTGACACACTAATAACAGAAAAATAGATCAAAAAACTTATCAGTTTATCACCCATGTAATTGTTATGGAAAAGTGCCAAATTTGGTACTACGTGCAGCGAGAATTACAACAAAGAGTAACATGACACTGTCAAATTCGTTAACAAGGCAAGTGTTGGTGGTCTGGTTGACTTCAGAAATCAACTGATTTAGTCAGACATTTTCTGGAGTAACTATTCTCCGGCAAGATAAAAAGGATAAATATAAAAAAGGTTAAATTCTATGCATACTCATATCAATCTGAATGGGCCTCTAAAAAACCATCTCCTTTCCTGAAACGAAACCGTGCTTTGCACTTCTGACAAGAAAACACCGATTGTTTTTTATGGTACCATCTACATATACTTCTATTCACAAACTGAGGAACTTGGCCAACATTATATTTCAGAACAGATCTAACTATATTGTCATTCATTTTAGGTGTTAGAGGTATAGATGACTGGAAACCCTTTTCACTTTTAGTTCATCCGCATGATACTTTATACTTTATAACCCTTAAACTACAGTTTGCATTCTTTTCTCAGTTTTCTTAATAGTTCTGTATCATTTTTACTTCTTTGTTCTAATTGTTTTTTCTGTATATTAGATAGATACGTCATGTATTCATCAAAGCTATATCTACAAAGAGAGCAAATATTGGCATGTAATATTTGAAAGATTCATAAGGAGTTCTATAAAAGAAAATCATCATATCGCTAAGATCAACTCCTCCCATAAAAGAATTGTTCTCAAGAACTACTCGAATACATAATAATGGGATTTTGCTACCTTTTTCCTTGCACCACCAGCCGATATTTCCAGCAAGTTCTAGATGAAGGTAATAAAATGAAAGTAATCTTCATTTTGCTAGTTGAAGATTACCACTTTTATGGGTCACACTGTCGAATGATTCTCTTCCTTTTTTATCTGACGTTCTACTACATCTAAATGCTCCAAGAAAAAGTAATCCAAATTCCCTCCAAAGATAAGGAATTAGGTTTACTGAAGAATAAAAATTGTCATTAAGGATTGTCTTTTTGGCTGCTTCAGGCACAGTTCCTACTAACCCAACTAAAAATTTTTCAGAGACAAGATAATCCTCCTCTCTAGAAGAAAAAATGATGTGATTGAAGGTGCTAGGGCCGCTGTAAGATAAAATATCATATACAATGTCACTGGTCCTAGATTTAACAAAAAGTTTATAACTCCAACTTACCGGCTTGTCTTTCATAAATTGTCGTAAATAACTGGCTTTTTATAAGGTAGTATAGTGTCTACTGTATATTTTATTTCTTGCCCGTCTAATTAAACACACTTTTTACGTATCTCCTTCACGATACGTCGAATTTTGTAATACCTATCTTCTGAAGGTACTGATTTATCTCAAAAGTGGAGAAACGTACATATCTTTTGATAGGTCTTCAACGACATAAATCTGCCAACTTACCCCATCGAAAATTTTCCGACCAATAATCAGTATATGCAGACATTGGCATAACGTTGGCTTGTAGAATTTCAATAGCATAAAATCTTTTAATCGTTTACAGTTATGTTAGTACTTTACCTGTAGTTTGAACACTATACAAATTTGTTTGATGTACAATGTAATCCATGAGGTCAGCAAAGAAGTAATAAAAATAATCAATTCAGCGATCGCCATAAAGTTCGTCATCATTTTAGTCCTTCTCGTCCAAATCTAGCGATACAGCACGAAATTAACTCTTGCCACTCCAGCGAAAAAAAAAACCGGAATAATAAACTTGTGGAATCACTCAAAAAAGTACTAGGTAAATTATAAAATGAAAGTAGAAATATTTAGAATTCTATTGCTACCTTCGTTTTTTAAGTGATGTCATAAGTTTAGTCCCCTTTTCTTATACGCGTTTTTTTTCTGTTCCTTGAAGTAGTGGATACTGATGCATCTACTGAAATCGTACTGGATACCCCTGGATCTACTGAATTAGTACTAGCTAGTACTGCAACTACTGAATTTGTACTGGCTAATATTGGATTTACGGAATTTGTACTGTCTCCGTAAATCCGTTACTAACTTTTTACAGTGACTAACCAGACGCGCAGCAACAATCATCACATACAGTTGGTGGTTTTGGTATAGGTGATCGAAACGACAGAGGATTATTGCCCACCAACTGGCAATAATAAACACCCACTTTAAACATCATATTCGATGACTGTACATGTCGCGTTCACCAGGGGACAACTACAGAAATCAAATCGATTTTATATTAACAAATGTAAGATTGAAATTGTCAGTGAGGAACGCCAAAACATTCCCAGAAGCGGATTTTGGTAGCGACCCCCAGCTTTTGGCGGTGGATTTCAGATTTCGATTCAAAATAGACGCAGCGGAACGGACGTGTGGATCCGGCACTAAAACACACTGCTCCTGACAGATTTACCCACGAGATCGCGACCGTCTTAGATCCAACTGAAATAGAATCCACAGATGACGTGGAAGCCTTATGGCCCTTGCTCAATATCAAAGAAACTGCGTCCAAATGCAAGAAAACAACTGAATCTGAACGTAAGTCTTAGCTAAGCGAAGAAACATGGCGCCTTGTAGAACGTCGTAAACAGATGAAGAAGGGCGAAGTTGACCAGGCAGCATGCACCGAATTATCCAGGAATATAGAAAAACCATGTCGCAGGGATAAAAAACACTATATAATCAATATACGTAGTGAAATAGAAAAACATGCTCATTATAATGAATCCCGAGACTTGTTCCAAAAGTCAAAATATAAGCCAGAGAATTCAAACCAGAGCACTGGTGTATTAAAGATGAACACGGAAACACAAAATACAATATAGATGATGTTCTGGATTCCTGGAAAATTGACTACACTAACCTCTACTGCAACAACACTGTTAGAGAATATCACGATTCTGTCGAATAGACAAAGTTTGAGCAAGAGCCAGAAATACTACTAGAAGAAGTTAAGAATGCGGTCAAAGACTTAAAATTCAACAAGTTACCGGGAGGAGATAACATTTCCGTGGAACTGCTACAACGCATAGGAGATGCAGGAATTAGAGCACTATGGGATATCTGCAACAAGGTCTGGAGAAAGCGAGTTTGGACAAAAGACTGGGCATTGTCGGTGCTCATTTCGATTCATAAGAAAGGCTCAACTTTTAAATGCGAAAACTACCGAACTATTTCCCTCATATCGCATGCAAGCAAAGTTTTCCTCCATGTTCTGAAACATAGACTTAAACCCTACGTAATTCCGCGAATCCCAAGAGAACAAGCAGATTTTGTCAAGGGAAAGGGGACAAGAGAATAAATCCTCAATATGAGACAGCTGGTCAAGAATGTACGAAAGCATCAAGTGGCATTAATTCTCTGTTTTATAGACTATAAAAAAGCATTCGATTGTGTCAACTGAAAGCGACTCTGTAGAATTCTCCTTGAAATGGGAGTACCTAAACATTTGGTATATCTCATCATAATCTTGTATGACTCGAACTCCTCCACAATAAAAATTGAAAAACATCAAACAACTTCATTCAAGATAGCTAGAGGGTCTTTCTGTTTCTTCAGAATATTTATTATTATTCTATTCTGTTTCTTCAGAATAGAATAATAATAACAATTCTGAAGGAATAGAAAGACACAATGTATCCAGCAAATCTGATACCCATGAGTTTGATCAGAGTACTTTCCAAAATTGGAGCATCATTTATGAAGGACAGAATAACTCAACTCATAAAAGAAAATTGGCTTCTTTCAGCTTGACAATTTGGTTTCCGGAGCAAACTAGCAGCGGTTCAGCAAGCCGCTAATTTAACATATAAAATAGAAGGTAACAAGAAAAGAGGATTCAAAGCATATTATTGCGCTTTTCTCGATATCGAGAAAGCGTACGACAGGGTCCGGAATTAAGCACTGCTGTACAAACGTCTAAAGTCAAAGTAGGTGACAAGCTATCAGATGTTCATCAGGTCAATCATGGGCTTCCACAAGGCTCTCCCCTATAGCCTATCCTATTTAATTTGTTTGTCTTGAATCGGACAAACTCTGAAGTTCTACAGTTCGCCGACGACACGTGCATAATAAAACACACTGGAAAAGAAATCGATGCTAGAAGCAATCTAAGATCAAATTTACAACAGCTATCCAAGTATTATAAAAAGTGGAAAATTCGCAAATCATATTCTTCGCAAAAAATACCAAAAAAAGGCATTTACATCCCATTCAAGAGGAACAACCGAAAACCTAAGAAAGCTGCAACGTAGCTGGGCCTAAAAATTGACAAAAACGTCACATTCAAATATCAGATGGTTTCCGGATCGGCACAAAATCGACATGCAAATAACTATATCCGCTACTAAAATACGACTCAAAGATCTTAATCCGCACAAGAATAAATATTTACAACACTAGCATATATCCACAGCTAAGATACGGGGCGGAAATCTGGATCACTGCAAACGTAAAAACATCTCAGATGGCAGAGCAAAAACATCATGTCATTCTTCGTAAAACGTCTGCGGATCTATGGTATGAGAAACTTCATCATCACGAAAGATCTAACCATCAAACCAATTAAAGAAATTGAAGGAGAAGCTAGGAAGAACATGATCCAAAAGCTTAGAGACGATTCGAACAAGAAAATTAGCCAAATTGGAGAGCTAATGACGAACTAAAGTAAAAAGCCAAACAGGGCGACTCAAGTGCCCCATCATCAGCCCAGTGGCATGAAGTTATTGTAGAAAAACAAAAAATGTCTATACATATATTGTTACATATCAATTATATACATATATTATTACTATTCGGAAATGTACATTTGAAAAATGTTGTATTTTATGGCTAAATGGTGCCTTACAGTTTTGCTTCTGGGATCTTGCATTTCTTGTGAAATGGGGATATAATTTGAAAATTGATAGCGCGCCAGAAAAATGTTCATACGTTACACCTGTGGCACGAGTGCCATAGGTTCGCCACCGTTGACCTAGAACAAGATGAAAGAACTTATTGAGTATTTTTTTAAGTATATCTAATACAGACAACTTAATCCTATTTTTTTTTAAATGTATCACAATAAAATAATGATCAGTTATTTGAATTATATTTTTCAATTAAGAAATTAATTAAAGCATGATACTATAGGAATATAATAATATTTTTGTAGAATGAGATGTATTTATGATGTATTTGCTTAAAAATGGTTCCTATGAATTGAAGTTTTAGATCCAACATGAAGATTATTGATATACTAGTTACACATACAGAGTTATGTATCAGAGACATGTATCAGATATCGTCTCTCGAGACATATCTCAGTGTGTGTAGCTACAAACATTTCCGGGAAAGAAGAAAGCTATTGGATATTGAATATAAAGAAGCGCACACACATCTTTTCGGAGCGGCGTTATATAATTACTGATGTATTTAAGCGGGTTACACATACAGAGATATGTATCAGAGACATGAATCAGCTAGCGTCTCCTGAGATATATCTCAGTGTGTGTAGTTGCGTGTCTTTAAATGGAAAGTATACTGTCGTAAATAACGCAATGTGAATAATGTACTGAGCAGCTTTTATTATTAATTAATTAATTTACTTTGTTATTAAAAATCCTTTGTTACTAAAAGATATTTGTATAATTAAAGTATGATCCTATAAGAATACTTTGTGTACTGTTCTTGTGAAGTGGTCCATAAAGTACTAAATTCAATTAGTTTTCACGAATCAAATAATTTGTTTTCTTCTAGTTATAGTACCTTTAAAAAAATAACTTTAAGCAGCATTGTTAAAGTCACAATCTAAAATTAAATGAGACTGGTTAACGGACATGGAGAATATATAAAGACATATAAAGACAACAAAGAGAATATATAAAGACAGAATATACCTAAATTAGATATTACCAATTATTCTTCTGTTAGGACGCATAATCTGTAAACAGTTTTGACGCGAACAACTGTTGTATCGCTATAATATGATTAGATTATAATGCCTCTTCCTAGATTGCATAATCAATTGCTCTGTTCTTAGATAGGTTCGTCTGATTTTCCTTAGATCGTGTAATGAGGTAAATACTCGCTCTCCAAACGAGTATGTAAACCAATGCTTAGCAGGTTTACTGATTTGATATCACAAAGTGCTTAACAGGAGCAGTTCATATATTTTGCCTACTCGATTTTGGACACCAAGGTACATCAATATCCCGAGGTCTTAATAACAGTGTAGATCTGGAACTGTATCAATCGGTAAATCGGGGATACAAGCTGCTACGCGCACAGACAAAAATAAATACCTGATAAATGTTTGAATAGAAATTCAGAATTTCTCTGATACCAATAACTGCAAAGACCTGTTCAAGAAGATACGTTCTATCACTCAGGACATTGTGTAATTAAAAGATGTTTTGAAAACAGAACTAGACCGAATGCTACTTGTGGAGTCCTGGGGAATTATGAGGTGAAACCGGATATGCTGTTAAATGAGGTGAAAGTCGGAAATGACAAATATAGAGATCGTAAAGCAATAGAAATCTACAGAATATCAGTAGAGGTCTTGTAGGCTTTTGACAAAAGGGGCCAAAAAATCTTGCACACATTGCACAAGATTTGGAAAACAGGCTTGGGGTCAGAAGACTGATCAACATTGCTTTCCCCACATAAGGAAGAGATAGAACCAGTTTGCAAAACCTATCGCCTGATGTCCTGATATCACATTCCAGCAAGATTATGTTGTACATTTTTCAAGTGGAGCTACAAGTCTTACTGCTACATCAAGTAGCCCCAGAACAAGCCGAATTTGTGAAACGACGGGGTATTCGAGAACAAATTTTAAATAGCAAGCAGCTTATAGAAACGGTCCAAGAATACTCGGTAACTGTAGGTATTAATGGTGAATGGACAACTGTTGAAGAGTGTATGCCAGAGTGTTTAAGATCTTGACGACGTATGAGTGAAAAACGAATAATAGCGCGATTCAGGTGTGGAAGTGAAGAACGAGGCAATAGATATTGGATGGATGATTAGGAGAGGCGGTGCATGTTCTGCGGTATGGGGAAGTAAATCTGGTTACATTGGATGCGGAAATGCTGGGGGTTAGATTGGTTTGAAGAAGAACTGATGTTTGGGGAGAATATGAGATTTAGTTTAGGGCAGAAGGGGAGGAGACCGGATATAATGAATAAAATTATACGGAGAAACGGTGATAGATATTAAGAGATGAACTTCCTTCTCCCTTATTGGATTATAGTTTGGGAACGGGGATTAAATATTGAATTAATTTGCAGGGAATTGAAATAATTTGATTATTACAATTAAGTTTTTTTTGCTGTTATAAGATATGTATGTACATGATGCCAATAAAGATCTCATTATTATAATTATTACTCAGTACCGATGTATCTGTGCTTTGTAACGTTCGTTGGCCCAGGCTATGGATTGTTTTAGCAGAATTTGGAGTACCATGTCATCTTATCACTCTCCTCAAAACCCTCTATGAAAATTCGCAGGCGGTCGTTAAAGTAGATCACAATTTACCCAAAAAAATTTGCAGTAGGAAAGGCGTTCGTCTAGGCTGCGTACTTTCACCTGTGCTGTACAAAATCTAAATAACGAAGCAGTGATGCGGAGCACTTTAGAGAACTTGACCGGAGCAGTGAAGATTGGTGGAAAGCGTTTTTCAAACCTTCGATTTGCGGCTGATACTCTTCTGATAGGTAATAACGTCGAAGATCTTTTAGAGTTTTTTCAAATATTGGAAGGCATACGCCTCGAAATAAATGCCAAAGAGACAAAAGTCATGATAGTAGATACCGCCAGATAACGAAAATCGAGGATAAGTTACATAAACAGGGAACTTTGAAAAAATTGTATATTTGGGCTTCATGCTTCATAAATCCGGCTCTTCCGAATTTAAAATAAGACGGCGAATTGAAATTGCTCGCTTCCGCTCAGCCATGATAAAACTAACGCTCAGGCATGAAATACAATTTTCGATATGACTTTATTTGCTTTAGCGATTCTGTCTTAATCTCCAAAATATCAGCAAAGCGTCGCCTTTTCATGGTCTTTTTATCTTAAGAAATTGGAAAAAAGTCGCAGTGTGATATGTAAAGTGAATACATAGAAGTCTAAATCATAACGGTGTTGTTTTTTGCCAAACATTAACGAAAAACAACAACGAGTGCGCAGGTGCATTATCGTGTTGCAATGACCAGGAGTTGTCACGCCACAAATACGGACTTTTTTTTCGGATTGCTTTACGCAAACGGCGAAAAGCTTCGAGGTAGTACTCTTTATTGATCGTGCGACATGGCGGCACGAACTCATGGTACATTATAGTGTTGATGTCGAAAAAATAGTGAGTTGGACCTTCACATTCGAGCTAACCTGTCGAACGTTTTTAGGTCTTGGCTCTTCAGAATCTTTCCATTGGTTCGATTGGGGCTTGCTTTCGACGTTAAATCCACATATCCATGTTTGTCACGAGTTATGCTATGTTTGAGCAATTCTAAATTGTCGTTGATTTCATTAAGCAGATTCTGGGCGGCGTCAATTCCCAATGCCGACCCAATAATTCAGATGCCCAATGCATCTGAATTAATAGCTTCATATGGGCTGTATTGTCTATAACGATTGGGGAAATATCTAAAACAACAAAGTTTGACAGTTGGACTTTTACAACCCGCGAAATTTACAAATGCAATTTTAATTTTAACTTTTAAACATATTATGTCTTCAATTAAATGTTTTATATAAATGCAAAATATTATCACAAAATAGAAATAGGATATTTAATTAAATATAGAAATGTAAGTTTATTTAAAATAAATACAATTTTAAGTTATTTTTATTATATTTATAGTTGTAATTGTGTTATATTTATATTAAGGTATTTTAAAATTTACGTAAATGTCAACAAATGTCTGAAAAGTAAACAAAATATATTATATAATAAAATGACCTATATAACCCAATAAATAGAATTTCGTTAGTTAATATAAATATTCGGTTATTTTGTTTCACATAAACATAAAATAAAATCATATTTAAATAGAGATACAAATCTATACAGTAAATAAAATGTACTAAAATTTTGTACATATAATATTTATTATTTATTTTATTTCTTTTTAATAATTTTATGTTAATTGATTCATTTGGATATATATTCCAGAAGCAAATGTACATAACTATCGACTAAAGAATTTTCAATTAATAATTTTATTTAAACAAATATATTGAAAAAAAGTTACTAATTAAAACAATTATGCGGAAAAATTTAAATAAATGATTCATTATTCATTTTATTATCGTTTCTATAGTAACATTGATTGAAATTCTACGGAGATTAACGCTATAGCTCAAAGTATTGTATAATTGCTTTATTGTAACTGCGCATACTTAAATTGGAAAAATATTAGTAAAACAAAAAAATTAGTAAGTAGATGAATTAGTCAATATCCAATTCAACCATCAATGAAAAGAACATTGAAATTTTTAAAAAAGCCAGGTCGGGCATATATGCATTTCAAGGATCAGGCAACAGCTATCATCAGCACCCTTATTTCGTGGTTCACCCATAACCTAACGGCTATAAGCACTACACCATGGCCTGGAAAGCTAATTTCTAATTTTCATTAAACGTGCTATCTCGTCTAATTACAGTTTATTCAACAGTGCTTTATGTTTTGTAAAGTTTGCGATCGATTTACTTGAGACCGGCTATTGTACTACATTAAATATCTCGGTTCCTATGAAAGTTGAAAAAATAAAACTTGGGGAACAAGTGTAAGTTCCAGGGACATCAATTTTACGCAAATCGGACACGAAGAAAGAGTGACTGAAAATCGGTAGTGGGGAAAAATAAAGTCAAAAACTGCAAGAGACTCAGCCAAAGCGGAAAAATTTATAAGACCACACCAGACTGGTCTTTTAGAAATTAGCTGAAAAGAGAGTTAAGTGGGCTCGTACGCCATTCCAAACCGGACAGCACAGCCGGCTACGCCGTAGGCAAATACTGGAAAAATGCGAGCCAAGAGCAACCGTAGGCCGCGGCAAAGCGAACAGCCAAGCTGTCCGCGCCGCAGGCAAATATGGCGATCGGGGGATTCATCGGTAGGCGGGGGATTCAAGGGCAGGTGGGGGATTCATAGGTAGGCGAGGGATTCATGGGTTAGACTAATGTTGAACATTATTGTGCTAATTGAATTTAATAGACGACTTAAAAGGTGACAGTCGAAACTAAAACGTTCAACTTCTGTTTTATGCAAGATGTAACAAAACAAAACCATCCAGTATGTGAAAGATGGGGTGACGATCACGTCCACGAATTTTGAGATTCTCATTAGTACTAATAACTTACATTTCATTGTTAATATATCCATAAATTGTAAAGAATATTTCTTTCGTTAATTTTTTAATTTTAATTTTTTCCTAATTTTTGAAACTTCCAAATTTGATATCGCATGTAAATGTTATAAATAAATTATTCTGCTTTAATAGTATTTTAATTTTAAGTACAAACTGATTCAATAAGAATTGACAAATATGATGGATTAGTTATTACTAATGATTTTTTTATCTACAGGCCGCAGAAACCATCAGAACTGGTAATAAAAATATCTTCAATTTGTAATGTTGTTCCTGCGCTCTTAACTATTGCTTTCTGTGGAGCATTAATTAAATATAAGGTAAGTTAAGAATAATTACAAGTAGCATTTCTATAGAATCATCTAATCAAACCGAAATACAAAAATATACCCAATGAATCTTCTAACTATAATATAATTTGCATAATATATTCTTTTTTTTTTAATTCAAGATTGAGTTGTTGCAAGAGCAGTTCCTTGATGACAAATGGTGGACAAAACCAGTACCAGCAATTCATAAGAACATTGTATTCATGATGCAAATGAATGAAGAAGCCCCTCTCATGACAATTGGCGGAATGTATCCATTGGATGTTACAATGCTAGTAAAGGTACTTTATATTTATTGTATAAAATAATACACTAGATTATTGACTAGATTTTATGATGAATACAATAAGATAACTCTTTATTACTATATAAAATAATTCAGTAGTATAACAGAAATACAAAATTGTATACAGTAACAAATTATAGTTTTCTAGAAGCCATTCCTATAGATGTAGCGCGATAATAAATTTTATAACAAACCTTGATGCATTTATTTGGCTCCTATAAAGCAATTTTTAGACAGAGCAAAATCTAATATTAAAAATAAAAATAAAACATTAAAGAAGACCTTGCGCCTAGAAGGTGTATAACTCCGACTTCACCCAGGAGGGATAATCACGTGATTCGTAACCAGGCTGATTTCTTCCTCATTAAATTCAAAGTGCGTAAAAATGTAAAATCCTCTAGAAGATTCCCTGTGGCATGATAGACCTGAAAATGCGCCACTTTGTGAGAATTAATCATACAGAAATAATAATGCGCATCGACGTAAAGAGTCTAGATATTCCTGTAATGAGAAGAAATGTAAGCCAACGACTGGAAGAGAGGATGGAAATTGCGACTCTCTCCATGGAGTCTGACGATGATCTTGTAGGAGGCACTCGCTGACTCACAAGACATCGACATCGAATATACAAACGAAAAAATAAATAAAAAACCATAGATGACTGACGAAATCCTACACTGCCTGAGAGAAGACAAAACGACAGCTCCCAGCAAATACACAAAACTCAAAAAAACGATCCTTCCGAAGATGAAGGAAAACCAAGGAACAGTGGATGGCGGAAGAACGTAAAGAGATCGAAATACTCCAAGGGAAACACAACTTGTGCATAAAAAGATACAAAAAATGACAGGAAAATTGCATAGAACCCAAAGCGGGATATTGAGAGGACCCAATAATGAGATGTTGGTAGGCGTCGAGGACACGTTGAAAAGATGGGCAGATAATGCACAAAAGCATTTTAGTGATGAGCATCCATATCAGAGCCCATAAGCCTCATATCTCAATAAAACAAGTGCCTACATTTTAACGAAAGAATATGTACGAGTCATCAAATTACAAAAAAAAGGTAGAGCCGTCAGTCCAGGCAGGATTCGTTGGAAGACCCTTAACTTAATAGCAGAAAGGGAAGACAAGAGGCTTAAGCTCTTAGCAGCAATATTTAATACCATTTATAGAGTTGACAAAATACCTTAAGACTGGCTCAACTCGTCTTTGTTACTCTGCCGAAGAAAATCAATGCCACAATTTGTAATGATTATAAAATCATAAGCCTAATGTTTCACATTCTGAAAACCTTCCTGCGGATGATACACGCTAGGATATGTAAGAAGTGCGAGCAACAAATTGATACAACTTAGTTCGGCTTCAGAAAAGGCTTGGGAAATCACGAGGCACTCTTTTCACCTAACGTACTCACACATTAATGTCAACGTATACGCCTGCTCTGTTGACTATCGACAAGAGATTGACTGCGTGTCGCATCAGAAGGTGGCAGAAATTCTAAGAGCCTCAACTATAGACAATGGCGACCTGCGGTTTATTACTGACCTCTACTTGTAGCAAATTGGACAAGTACGGGTTAACAACGCAACGTCTGAAACATTGGCAATACAGAAAGGTGTACGAGAATGTTGTGTTCTATCTCTCCTTCTTTTCAACCTTTATTCTGAAACACTATTTAGAGATGCACTTGAGGGCACCAATATAGGCATCCAGATGAACGGTAAAAGAAGCAACTTCCGCTACCCAGATGACATCATGGTAATAGCCTACAACCTCATAGATATACAGAGAGCTATGGAACTTATCGTGGCACACAGCCAGCACTTCGTCTTCTTCGCGAACGCCAAGAAAACTAAGCTCGTGGTTTTCTCCAAGTAACAAATATATAAATGTAATATAAATGATAGACTCTGTAATATATAAAACTCTGTTTAATATATAATTGATAGACTCGACGAGTAACAAATACCTGGGAGCTGTCGTGAATGAACAACAGATCAAACTGCTCCCATCTATATTATCTACAATATAGATGGGAATACGATATTTTCTACAAATTTTGCGGCCCATTTTCTAAAAACACAAATAAAGTTTTTAGTTTTTGGTTTTCTAATTTGTCGTCTTAAACAATTGTTCAATGCTTAAGCAAGTGCGTTCAGAAAGAGCATATTTCTCAGAAATATGCCTACGATAAATAAAAAAGTATCAACACTTGGAGTATTATGGTTCGTAGGAAAGGTGGAAAAGTAAATTCTTGGGAACTTATATTACATCAAAATCCTATGATCTCCTAAACTCAAAGATTTGAGCAACAAAATTAGTTTTCAAAATCATTTTAGCATCCTGTGTACAGTCTATAGATATTGTTTAAAAATATATTTCGATATAGAGATTGGTTTGACGGAAATCAAGCGACGATTTAAGAAAACGCACAATTTTAGTTTCTTTTATCGTTTATTTTAGTCCCCTTTTAAAGAAATATATATTTCAAGACGACTTTCTAGCTTCAACATCCCATCCGAAAAGAAATTTTGCTCGACCTCTTCAAAATAATGGAAAGTTTCGGTCATCACTTCATAGTTTGTTACAAAACAGCGTCCTCCGAGTAATTTTTTTAGGTTCAGAAACAGGAAAAAGTCGCAAGGTGATACATCTGGTGGATAGGGTGGGTTAATCAATTCGTAGCGTAATTAGTTCAATTCTGCCTGCACGGTGGCCATTCTGTGAGCGGGTGCGTTGTCACGATGGAACAGCCTTTTTTGCAAAACAAATTAGGGCACTTTTCTTCAAGTCAGTGTGGAAACGGCCCAATAATGTTGCATAGTAATCGCCAGTTATGGTTTTACCCTTTGCCAAGTAGTCAATAAAAATAATACATTTTGCGTCCAAAAAAAATAGTCGTCATCATATTATCGGCCGATCGGATTGTTTTTACCTTCTTCGGTTGCCCTTCGCCGCTTTTTCTCCCTTGCTTTAACTGTGTCTTCATTTCCGTCATGAACGCATGTTGCATCAACAGTGAGATATCGACAAAAAATCCTTCGCATCACGTTTTCTCTTCACCGAATCTGTCGCACGTGTGCGATTTTGGTCAGTAGTGAGTAAGCGTGGCACCCATCGTACGGATAGATTCTTCATATCCAAATGTTTGTGTATGATGGCATGTACATGCTCAGTAGATATAACTGCAGTCTCTGCTAGCTTACAGATTT
>WYDF02095415.1:0-10779 GCA_009867245.2 Adranes taylori | reverse complement strand
ATTAGAATAAAATTGTAGAAACAGATTGCGACAATCAGATGTAATTTAGGAAATATTTCAAATTAACCTAAAAACACTTGTATATGACAGCTCGCTTACTTGTAAAATATATAGAGTTTTGAGTCAAATAATATTTGTCCGATGATAAGGTTCAGAACGGAGTTAATGTATATTCACTTATATAATAATACAATGATGTTCTGTAAAAAGGTGGGTGCTGATGAAGCTTAATATACCTTAATAGCAGAAATAGCCATCCACCCAAAATGTTCATCGCAATTTTTTCTACCTTTGTGGTCTCTCATATATGATTTGCAATTTTCGATGATTACTTGCTTAAACAACTATTATAAAATAAAATCAACTGATTCTTTAATCCTTAAAGAAATTATTGAGATTTGTAGGATTTCGAATTTTGCTCTATCTAAATTATATACAGGAAACTGTTTCTTGATCTTGAATAATTCTGATTATAAGAATTTAGTACAAAAATCATTTAATATGAACAAATACGAAATTTTAAAAACAGACCGTGCCATTAATCTAAAACGGGAATTAAAATACTTACTCAAGTCTACCCCAAGTATGTTCACTGAAGTCATAAAACAAATTCCAAAGAATCGCGACATATCAAGGCTTTACTGCTTACCAAAAATAGGTAAAGTAGACAACACAGAAAAAAAAACTTCCATTGAGAATTATCTTCAATTGGTAAATGAATAAAATGTGTTTAAGGTTCATAAAAATTGAAAATTTTCTTGTTTTATGTTATGAGTCTATTCCCTTCGATTCCTAGTATATAAAAAATAGATATTATAAAACCCAAATTCATTTACTTCAACTTCTCGGATAGTGAAGTCAAATTTGTCATCAATCTTTTGAAGTTAGTTTTGAAACAAGATTACTTTCGTTTTAATAATACTTTAGTTTAAGTAATTCGTAGTGATGTTAACGGAGTTCTCACGTGTTCATGCATTTCATAATATTTAGCTCAACTTTTCAATTTGAATTTAGAAGAATTATTTACTAAAAAAATTCTTCAATTAGAAAAATAAAATTTTATAAAAAGTATGTTGATGACATCCTAATTATTTTCCAAGGAACTGTAGATGATGTTACTGAACTTTATAACCTTTTTAACAATTTTGATAGCAATATTAAGTTCACTTATGAATTATCATCACCTCCTCCTTTTAGATTGGAACGACGACAGCATCAACTGTACCAGTTTTAGAAAACTAACCTTTGTTGATAATTTAACCCCAGCTAATTCAAAAGACCCAATTTCACATAAATATGTAGCTTTTGGAACCCTTACACACAGAACCATTATTGTGCTTCAAAGTGCCGATGACTTCATTCAGATCGGTAACACTATCAGATTTTTGCCAAATCGCATGGGTTTGACGACAATATAATTTTAAAGTTGTTTTTAGAAAAACAAAGAAATCTTTCAACTAACGTGATTTCAAGTATTAATTCTATAAAAAAAAAATCTGAAACAAGATTTCATTCTTGAACTTTTTAAATATTAGTTTTTCCTGGTTCATTTTTTTTTGTCTCAAAATGTAGATTGTAGGTAGTATTTACTGTCTATCACTAAGAACAATTTTTAATAGATAGGTGCTTTATTCGAAACATTGCATATTGGCGTCCGGGAAATATAAGAATTATAGAAGAACTATAAGAATAAAGAATATAAGAATTATAAAATATAAGAATTAGTTTTTTCTCAAAGTTCAATATTAAAATAACAATTTCACCAGTTGAAAAATACCATTAACCAGTTGAAAAATTACTAAGAGTTTCTACAAAAATCTGAGATATATAGAATTTAATTGCTTCTATTATTAATGACTTCAAGGGCCTTCTAAATTAGATTAGAAGACTATTTCAATGTATGAAACAAAACGATGACGGGACATATTTTTTTGAACATATTTTGACTATAAATCATGACTTTTGAACAGAGGAAATTGCTAATATCCTCCATATTTGTAATGAACTCAAATTTAGGCCACAACTGGAACAAATTTATATTCATAGCAATCATCAAATAAAAATACAAACGCAATTAATCAACAAACATTTCACCAATATTCTTAATTTCTTAAATTATAATTAATTAGATTAAAAATATTTTCCTTTATAACTGAACGAATTAATCGCTTCATTAAGAAAAATGTGTTTAAGATTATTAAGTAACTAAATCTAGGTACCATTGGTAAGTTAACATTGAGATATTACTGGAAATTGTATGTTGTTAATCAGAAATTCACTATAGAGCAGAACTTTTTCTCATCGTAAAAGAATAGGTTTAAAACGTATATTTTTCATAACTTTTTTTTATAAATAGGTTCTTTGTTTGCATGAAAAATGAAATTCTAGTGAGTATGCAACTTTTAACGGTAATGAAGTAAGGAAATCAATAAAAGCATCGTTAAGGTTCAGATAATATTTTTATTATGAAAACATGGAACGGAAATCTAAATATTTACATTTGCGTTTATTGCTTAATAAAAAAATCACAGAGATTTCAGAAAGTTAATACTTCATCAAATATAACAAGCACGAAATTTGATTTTAAAATTTTTCCATTTATTATCTATGAAATATATTATGTGTCCTTTATATTTATCCAGAAACTTTCAGAATTACGCTTGTATTTTGTGGCATGTTAAATGCTAAACACAATCTAAATAAAAGTGCAGATTTAAACATTGCTGAACTGCTTTTTCTAAAGGTAATTAAACCCAGGAACTCAATGATCTAAATATCTACGCATAGTACGATTCAAAAGAACTGTATAGTTTTATTTTCTCGTTATTTTCATTATGTAATAAACTTAGTTATTTATATTTAATTATATTTATCTTTATTTATATCACCAAATTTAAGTATTTTTATTTTATATTTAGAGATATAGTAAACGAAGAAGCACAATGTAAACTTGATAGCCTAGTAACACCACTTTTTACAAAAAAATACAGATCAACAAAACGTTATATAACAACCAGAAAATAAAATAAACAATACAATATTGCAACGGTAGAAATAAGCCATAGCAACAAAGTGACGAGAGACACCGACATGAAGCGAAGAAGAACATATTTATAACCAAACCTCCAACTTTGAACTGATATACAAAAAAATTATGCCCATACCAGAAATTTCATACAAAATCCAATGAAACATCTAAAAATTATAATACAAAACTAGCATTCTACAATGTATACACAATAGGAAAATTTCTAACCGAAACAGATCAAAAAAAAAATCCATAAGTAGTGTACAAAGTCCAATGTATGAGTTGTCAGGGTGACAAAACATCTGTGGCAATGGATATATCAACATTAATTCGATTGCGGAGAACAAACTAATAACAAAAAAGAAAAGACATCATTCACTAATAATCACAAATTTGACTTCAACAATACCATAGTACTAGACATCAAGCGGTAATATTACAGACGAGTCATAAGCGCAATCATGTATACTAAAGATGTATGCGAAATTATGTATTGCCTCATTCTTGTCTTTCGTAACAATCAACCAAGAAATTCTAGGACAGACATAAATAATTTCAGCACCATTTATAGCAATGACGAAACAAGACATATTGGGTAAAATAGAGACAACAATTGATCGCAGCCAGAGCGGTGAAAGAACATAGAAGATAAATAATTCAATTACAAAAACATTGTTAAAGAATAATACAATACATATATTCAAAAAATTAGTGCTTAATTTTAATCTTTCATCAATTTACATAAGGTAAAACATTACATAATAAATTAAACTGTAGAATATTAAATTATAGTTCGCCAATTGGACGAACGAAATATCGCACATCTAATTGTTTTATTTTAAAAGTCCGCATCCCATTACTACTATAAACAAATGCAACATCACGGATATTAATCAAGAAACATACATGACATGAGTTAATATGTTCACAAGTTAAAAAAACATATGGCCAACACAAAACTACAGCCTACTGAATAACAATAGAAACTGTAGGAGATAAAGTAGTTAATCTTAAAAATCGCGGAATATTTGTCCTACAATGCAAGAAAAATAATTGCTTACCTACACATATAAAACTAAACCTGTTTTATATAAATAAATTATACTATTAACCACATCCATTTAAAAAGAAACTAGAGAACAGCATCAAATAAAGAAAGAAAACTGGTTAAAAAATATATCAGGTGTCCAATTACCTACTGGAGTAGCAGAAATCTTGGCACTAGGACCAAATTTGCAATCGCCCATAACAATAAAGGCCAGACACTGTAGAGATTATAGAGGATATAGTGAAATCCCAAACACCAGAAGTACAGGATCGGATACGTGGACAATACATAAACATTGTCACCAATTTCCTTACGAAACGTAAACAAAATGAAAATTTAGTAGGCACTAGAGCAGATGAAGGAAATGCCACCATAATTTAAAAAAAAGCAGATTATTGAAATAAAATCAGAGACCTCCTTCCAGATAAAAACACATACATACGATTTTACAACGACCTATCTGAACGAATACAAAATAAAGCAAACAAATTGATGGAAGATTTCATAGCAACAGTACAGATAGATGAAACAGTAAGTAATATACTTATGAAAATGTACAATAACTACAAAAATTATATGGGCTACCAAAAGCACATAAACAAAATCTACGTTTACGACCGATCGTCTCGTGCATAGAATCAGCCTCCTATAACCTCGAAAAGAAATGACCAAAATATTTTAGCTTATATAGCAAGCACATCTACCTACAATATAAATTCATATAATTTAGTCAATATTATTAAAAAATTAAGATATCAAAAGGCTGCGTGATGATATTATAAGATGTATGTTGCCTATTTAGAAATTTATGAAAGTATAAGAGTCATAGAAAGTGTAAATCAAGATTATATACAACACTTATTAGAACAGAATTCATTAAAACAATTGATTTTCTCTACGAGTCTAGCTATTTCAAAGTGAATAAACAGTTTTACAGACAAACGTCTGGAACTGCAATGCATCAGTAGATCTCGCCGATCTTACGATAAATAAGCTGATTAACAGAGCCATTCAAAATTGAAATTTGATATTCTAACACGAAAAAGAATTTACTAAATAAATTCACTTTCTTTAAATTATTTAGTACTTACTCTTACCAAAAGAAAATTATTAGCATATTCATTTCCGTTAAACCCTATCATATAATATATATATATATATATATATATATTTATACATATAGAGAGAGAGAGAGAGAGAGAGAGAGAGAGTTATGTCACTTTAAGAAGAAGTAGTAGTCAAGAGTAATCGGTACATAACTAGATTCATGAGCAGTTATTAGAGAGAGAGGATTTCAATTAGTAAAAGTAACATAGGGATAATCGATTTCGTATATGAACTAAAATCTTTTGTTTGCAACAACGATTCTATCGTGAATAGTCGAACAAGCAGGTCATTTGACAGAGATATCTTGCAGCTAACTAAGCTGCCCCAATATTTCACTGCGGGGAGGCGACACGCAGAAGCACAGCAGGCGTAAATACCATTTGCGAGAACACGACACGCTGTGAAGACAGCAGGCGACAATCAAGCGCACTAATTGGCAGCACGCAGAGCGAGAAAGGACAGGCGAAAGAAACGAACAGCTACCTGCGACAGAAAAGCTTATTTATAAGCTAACAACAAAGATCGCTTTTAAATACTAAATTTTAACGAAAACATATAAGAATTTAATTCTAATTTGTTTTCATTTCTTTTTATTTTCAGCAAGAATAAAGCATTTAGAAGAAGCAATAAATAAGGTAGCTGCCACTGCTGGTGGTCGTAGGGATTTCTCACTCGTGCGGTTCGTTCTAGACTACTAGAGCCTAAACGGCGAGTGAGCATAGGGTAAATCTCTTCCTTATTTTTTAATCAAATTTTTTTTCTTCGTTTTGGATTCATTTTTTAATTAATTTTGACACCTCTTCTCAGTCATAGACTGAACAAACTTCAAAGCCAAAGGGAAATTTCGCCGCTGGACACAATAATGTCCAACGGCACAAACCGTGCACCTCCAGGGGCTGCACGCAAAACCCCACCCCCCAATCCTCCTAATACCACCACCACCAAAAAAACCTCGCCGCCTGGGGGCACGAAAAACTCCAGACCCAGAAATGGGTCAGACAAGAGCCATTTAGAGCTAACAAAAGCTCCAAATGCCTCATCGTCAAACGCCTCACCACCAAAAAGCGTCCCCCGCTTGCCTGCAAAAGCAAATAAAACTTAAACCAAAACTCAAAGGCCTAAAAAGCCACAAACCTCATCTGCAGGCTCCGTGCCTACAAACAGTACCCGCAAACACACAGGAAAAGCGAGCACCATTCCTCCCCCCCCCAGACCAGCATCATCCCTCTCCTCCTACTCCTCTACGAGGGAGATTTCCCCTGGACCACAAAAAAATCCCGCTCCCACTCCACACAAAAATCCTTCCTCCAGCTCACCCAGCTGACCCTCCTCAAGGACATGGTGAAAACTATCAAGGTGAAAGCCAACAAGACGGCGCTCATCATGACCTTGGAGCCCCTTCCTTCATGCCTCCAAAATACATTCCAACAACTCACAGGTAATCGTGAGCTCACTTTCCAGCCGCGTTTTCGAAACACACAGCCACCCAAAAAACCCACAAACTACTCTTATTCCCTTGTCGTCAAGGGAGTAACCCAGGACATTTCAGTCCACGAGGTGGAAGAGGCCCTCGATTCCGACGAACCCGAAGGCTCACAGGACCTCAAAGTCTTCAGAGTAATCTCCAAACAAACCAAAAAACAACTCAATTCGATTGGAGTGATTACAAACGACCGTAGCAGATATGCCACTCTTTTAAGCAGAGGCTTGTATCTCTATGGCCGCTTCTACTCTGCCGAGCCATCCAACAACCCCACACCAAGCCCCAAGCAATGCACAAACTGCTTTGCTATTGGCCACTCGGCAAACGAGTGCCAAAACAGGCTGAGCTGCACCAAATGTGGCTAACACCACGATGCCCGTACATGCGAGCAAAGCCACCCCAAATAACACAACTGTAGTGGCAGACACGAGGAATGGTCCAACAAGTGCCCCAAAAAACAACAGATCCCAAAAAACTATGGACTCTTTTCTCAAATTTCAAACAGATACGACACGAGCACTCAACAATGGCCATTGCGCTTTGGCAGTGTCTCTAGATATCTCTCACGCTTGTGACTCTGTCTGGCATGCCGGACTAGTTCGGAAACTCCATGAACTACATATCCTTCATCCTATTACACTGAGGATAGTCCAGTTATGTCTATCCGACCGTACCACCCAAATTAAAATTGGAGACACTCTCTCCAGATCTATACAACTTCAAGCTCCCCTCTTTTGTACATCACGTACTGTCATGATCACCAACCCCCAAGCACTCCAGATACCCATAGTGCTTTGTATGCTGATGACACAACTTACTGGGCATGCTCACTAAAAGCCGAATCTGTAAACCGCCGTCTACAGTTATCTTTAGACAACTTTTCAAATTGGGCGCAAAAATGGCGCATCACCTATAATCCGAGCAAAACTCAAGCCATCTTCATGCAGCATCCCAACCATGTCAAAAAGAAACATCATAATCGCGCCCACATCAAACTCCGACTCTCGAATGAACCCGTTTCGTTGAAAGACGAAATCTGTTATCTAGATGTCTGGTTTAACAGAACATTTAACTGGAATTCCGACCGAAATTACACCTTTTCCAGGGTACGCAAATGCGTGAACCTGATCTCCACACTCCGAGGACGTTTTAGAGGCTGTCATACAAATACTCTACATCACACTTACAGAACCTATATTAGGCCACTGATAGACTATATAGCTGTTCTGTATTCCACTCTTTCTAACGCGCAAGCACACCAACTTACTACCTGTGAACGAAGAATACTTCGAAAAATTCAAAGGTAACACTTCCGATTTCCGAGTACCCAACTATATGAACACTGCTATGCTGAGCCTATCACAGATTGTCTAAAATCCCTACAGTCTAAATATCCGACTCGACGTGACACAGAAAATAACCCAATAGCCTACCAAAATCTTCGTTCTGATTGGAAAGCCAGACACCACCGCAGCAAACTGCCTTGCAGACCCTTCCCACATCCGCCAGCTCGAATAATCCAAACCATGCAGGAACCTCCTGAGGATCTCCAAGATATCCTTGAATTAATCCCACTGTCCCTATGATGATCACTCTGCCTATATTATAAAAAAACAAAAAAACAAAAAAAAATTAAAATAATAAAAATAAAATATAAAAAAAACGAAAAATAAACAAAAACAAAAAGGTATTGCAGGTTCCCTTGGTTGTAAAGCGAATGCTATAGCGTATATCTTATCCGCAAGCTTATCATCTTACCATAATTCTAAAAGCATTCCATTAATTACCAGTAACTGGCTGAAGAGGATGATAAATCCTAAAGCCTCCTTCAAACAAACTCTCCAATCTCCCAACAATATAAAATCCCAACAGGGAGTGGAGTTTTAGTTGATAAAAATCCCACACTGTCGGATGCATCGGGCATCCTTCGCTTTTTGAAGATTTCCTACACTTCCTACGTAAAACAAAAAAAAAGATACATGTTGATATGTCTCAACAAAGTGTTGGCAACATATTGACTGATGTTGCCAACACTTTGTTTCCCGATGTGTACACACCATAAGATATTCGTGATAATTGGTAGCATGTAGCTGCTGGATGCATGAGCGACTAAGTAAAGGTTTACAAATATTCAGAACATTCCACAAGATGTCTCTGTTTTTAAGTCTCAAACAAATATAATATCTCCAATAAATTATGAATTAGCTGAGAACAGTACATTTTTGTTCAGTTATTCTATTGTTCAAGATTATAGTTTCCGCTCAAGATTGATCTAATTGTAGTTTCATACAGAAATAATGTTTCCAATAAACGATACTCCATTATTAACTTGTTCAACTGTTTCAGACAATAGCTTCAAAAGTTCTGTAAATTTTAATCTTCGTCATTATTATCCAAAGACTTCTCAGATATCAATTGATCTTGAAAGAAAATAAATTATCCAATAAACACAGATGAGACACTTTCGAACATGTGCATCAACGTAAATTCAACTGTGGAATAGGTGCATTAATTACACCAGTCAAAATCAAACAAGATATTACATTATTAAATAGTTCCATATTAAACACTTCACATTCAAATTATATTATTAAATATCCTAATCTGAAGTATAATGTTCAATCAAGTTTCAATAATTATCAACCAAGTTCTATAAATTTCCACAAAAGCTTCATTAATTTAGTCCCTAAGATGATCCCTACGCCTATATTATAAAAAAAATAAAAAATAATAAAAATAAAATATAAAAAAAAAAACAAAAAATAAACAAAAAAGAGACAAAACAATCACTCTTACACAACAACCTTAATTTCTATTTCAGGTCTACCAACACTGACTTGCGTAGCCAAGCAAGGACTTCAATATACAAGACCATCAGCAAATCAGCTCTCCCCACTAATCCAAACTCGCTCATCAGTTGACCATGCTATGGCCAAGGGTTTTGCAGGCTCCCTTGGCTATGAAGCGAATGCTATAGCGTATCTTATCTGTAAGCTATCAGCTTACCATAATTTTTAAAAGCATTCCATTAATTACCAGTTCCAGGCTGAAGAGGATGATAAATCCTAAAGCCTCCATCAAACAAACTCTCTAATCTCCAGACAATATACAATCCCAACAGGGAGTGGAGTTTTAGTTGGTAAAAATCCCACACTATCGGATGCATCGGGCATCCTTAGCCTTTTGAAGGTTTCTCCACTTCCTACGTAAATCCATTAATTTAACTATTGTGTTTTGACTGACATACATAACAATTTCTTAAACAAATGTATCAAATTTATACCTTCCAATAATAACGATTACTTCCTAACAGCAGAAATCATACACGTTTTAGGAAATAACCAAAACCTTTTTCAGAACACATCGTTGTTTTAAATGACATAGATGGCGGTCTCAACCAAATTTCGTTAAGTACCAATAATTCTAATTTCCCTGGTAACTTAATCCTTAAAGATGTCATCAGAATAACTAAATTAAATAATTTTACAATCACAAAGTCTATTTAGGCAATTGTTTGGCAATATTAAATAATTAAGATAATATAAAATGGTGAAAAAATTCATACCATTCAATTTTAAGCACTGAACACATAGTAACAGGATTCCAAGATTTCACCTTCGTTCCTCATTACAATATTTTGTCCTCTAACGTTTCAAGTTTATTTCCATCAGTACATAGACGCGAAGTAATAGACCTAGCATCAGAAAGGTTAAACAAAAGTTTTTATCTGATACAGAATGCCAGTTTCTAATGAATATTCTAAAACTTTGTCTTAAACAGGATTTCTTCAATTTCAATGGTTCGTAAAAAGAGATATTACATGGTTACCTATGGGAATTTGTGTAGCTCCAATTTTGTTCCAACTATTCTAAAATTGCCATACAATATTCTTCGGCCAGAACAAAAACAACTTGATTAATTAAGTTCTCCATTTACAGCATCTCATTCTTCTTCTTCTTCTTCTTCGTCCAACGTCGTGGCTGACGTGTGGTGACTCTATGGAGGATGTTTCTGTAGTGCAGGGCGGTCTTCCAGTCCTTGGATAATTCTTTGGACCGTTGTTTTCCATGTCCGTCGATCAATTGCCTGACGTGTAGCTCCGTTGATACTCGT
>WYDF02095404.1:0-10779 GCA_009867245.2 Adranes taylori | reverse complement strand
TTCTACCTTTGTGGTCTCTCATATATGATTCGCAATTTTCGATGATTGCTTGCTTAATTAAACAACTATTATAAAAAATAATATGTATTTATTTTATATTGGCAAAATAAATTTCTTTTAATGAGGTACGGTGCGATTCTATCCTACACTACGGGATCCTCTCGTACAATAACTATAAAATGCTATTCGTCCCACTTGAATTTAGGTATTAGGAAATGAAGTTATGATCCCAGTTTCCCAGATTCCCGTTACCAATGATATTTTTTAGTCAAGGCTGTTTGAGTAAAACAGATGCATAAATTATATTAAGTTTATTAACAATGATTTGGTTAATGTTACATGCAAACAACAAATAAATATTCGTACATTCAAAATAAATAACGCCTCCTCAAATTGATTACATAAAATAATATTTGTACTCAATTCCTACATGTAAATAGATTAATAAAGAAGGCGTTCAAATTTTGTCAAATACATTACCCAGTTATTTAAAGATTTATTATACTTACAGGTTTTGTCGTTCCAACCGCCATGAACTTTATTCAGAATTACACAATGTTACCTTATTAATTCACTTCAATTTATTTTAATTTATCGCAGTAATTAAAATTGTTGCCTAATAAATTTTATTTATTTTACTCAAAGAATGCAAACCTAAGAAAATTATTTAAATGTAATCCAATACACTACTCTATTAGGCCCCACGTCTAACTTCCGATACTTATTTATAAATTTAATTTATTCATGATTTAATTTGGAATAAATTATAATTTAAATTTCGATTTGATTTTCAAAACGCTAATGACAAGTATTCACCCTACAACTTAAACTTTCTTAATGCAAACTGTTTTTCTTATTTTTTTTTCTAATTGTATTCTTTCTGCTTGCTGCTGGTACGAAATGAATTTATTCAAGCTTCAATTAGATACAATAGAGTTTAATTGAATATAAACGATTTGTTCTTCATTCTAATTGCAAAACTTATTTACACTAAAACTGACAACAACATGATAAAACATATGAATTATTTCTTTCCTGATACCCTGTATATTTCTTTATGATCCATCACTGATTTCATTCATGAGATGACGACCAGAATTATATGAGATATATAAGTAGGACAAAATTGCAATTCCAAAAGAATGAATCGATTACACAAATAGGTGGAATTGTATTCATGGAGTTATATGTGGCATCAAAGTCAGTACAATGAGTTACATATATGTGAATAAAACTAAAAGAATTTGTATGCAGCATGTAATTCCTGGACGTTTCAGAAGAAAGCGAAGAGTACGTTTAAATAAAACCGAAACTTCAAAATAAAAGAAAATGGAACGAACACTCAGCAAGAATTATATGAATTTACATTCCTTCGAAAAAGTTTTTCGCAGAATTTCCTTCTTTTTGTCCTTCTTTTGTTTCTTTTTTTTTAGTTTTTGCTTTATGTCGTGACTGGTAGGAATCGCATTTTTCAACGTGCGAAATGTACATGGGACCAGAGACGGGAATGATGTCTACTCTGAACGAAAGAAGGCAAGTCAAAGTTTTCAAAGGAAATATTCTTCGCTACTGCTAATATATTTGGCCATCCTGTTGACCTTTTGAAAGTCTAGATTTTATATCAGAAACGAGGAAACAAATAGTATGTGGAAATGTAGCTTATCTATTGTTTAGTTTTACCAAAAAGCTGTGAATATTTCATTTAAGAAGAAATCATATTGAACTCTTCAATTAATTTTCTTAATTTTGTATATTGGGTGTGAGGTATAAACTGTCAATTGTTTCGAGTGTAACATATTATGACCTGATAAAAATACACCATGTAGTTCCAGACACTAGACTCTAAGATAAGCCACAGAATGTAGCCAAAGTTTACAAATCTAATATTATTATATATAATAGTAGTTTAATTAAGCAAGCAATCATCGAAAATTGCGAATCATATATGAGAGACCACAAAGGTAGAAAAAATTCCGATGAACATTTTGGGTGGATGTCCATTTCAATATTATTATACTATACGAGGGACTTACGTACGTTTCATATGATTCAACTTATTGTATTAAGCTTTTTATTCTCTATGCTTTTTTCAATTTCGGGCCAAAACTTTTATGGGTGTGGATAGGTGTAATGCGTTAAAATTTTTGTTGGAGTGTATTTATAATAACACATAAAGCAATTTACATCATGTTTCTTTTATCGTAAAAAAGTCAAGTATGGTTTCATGTTTTGAGGAGTTCATTCGAATCAAGTTTTAAAGTACTTTGATTATTGTAAATTGAACACTGATTGAATTTAGTCTTCTTTTATATTTTGATTAAGAGTGCTGACTTTCAGGGTCTAAAGCCTTCGAGAAGGAGGACATGTGATGTGATGAAAATTATAAGTATCTATTGTAGATACTTTGTGTAATTTAAATACAAATCAATCAAGATAGTTAAATTCGTTAAATTCTAGGAAACGCTTAGGTCTTTAAGAATTATTTTATTACAATTAAATTAAATGCTGCCTTCATCGTATATAAGTAAATTTCACATTTCGAAGCGGAACTATTCATTCATCTAAAGTAATTATTCTGTATTAAGGCTGTAGGCAATAATTAATAAGAATATTGTCAATAGTTAATTCTCTAAACGGAGTAGGAGTTGGACACAAAACTGCATTTTCAGATTGACAGATGTTTACTTGTTCTGTAGTGCAAACTTGACAATGTCATAAAATTTATTTCAGAGGTGGAAACACTTATAGTCGAACAATTATTTACGAATTTTACGTGAAACATCTAAATAATGGTTTTGCGTACACGGTAAATCAATTCCTAAGCATCAAAATTCTACGGGCCAAAATTTGTTGCATTAAAAATCATGTGGGAAATAATAAACAATTGGAAAGATATCTTGGACAGGGAGGAGTCATAAAAAATGTCAAAACAGAAAAGACAGGACTTGCTGGAACGAGTTGTAGCAAATTTTGGTACGTCTCAAAGAAAATTGAGCAGAAAATTTAATATTAGCCCCACATATGTTACATAAAGAAGAAAACATAAAATTAATAACGAATTTCCCCTCCTAAACATACAGATATACAGGTTCAAGAATAACGAGAAAAACTAAGGCAATTGACGACAATGAATTTAAGCCGATCAATACAAACGATGTTATAATTGACGACGAAAGCTATTTTACTCTTTATGGGAGTGAAACTGTAAATAATAAATATTATTATGCTAGGGACAGTGATGAAGTACCTAAAGAAACAATATTTAATCGACACAAAAAAATTTAAAAAGAAGTTCTTGTATGTTTAGTAATATCTCCCAAAGGCAAAACTTTGTCATTTACTTGTGACTCTGGAAATGTTGTTAACGCTGAAGCTTACAGAACTAAATGGATAAGAAAGAGATTAGTGCCATTTATCTCGAAATCTATCCAGATGGCAAATACCGGACATAGCCACCTCCCATGGCCAACGTCCAGGACATGGCCAACAATTGATTTTTTCGTATACTTCAAAAGGTAGAAACGTACCCAATGTAACGCAATCGCGCCCAGTTCAGCGTTTTTGGCGAAATATTAAACAAACTGTATATTTTGATGGTTGGAAGGCCGAAAATGTTGTAGAATTAAAGCAAAAAATTCAGAAAAAACTTCCCCAGTTCAAGAACGAGTGTCCAAACTTAAATTTCCAAAGTTAAAACAAAAATTAGAATTGCTGCCAATTTTGGTGTTGATAAGGTTTTATTATGAATAAGTAAATGCGACATATGTAATAATCAAGTTTTGTGTAATTGTTAATAAATATAGAGACGTTATTAGTTTTGTCTAATTAATTAATGCCCACACCATTAAGTACAACTGGGTAGAATAAATCTATTAGTTAGGCTATAATCGTGTGAACTTCACAAACGGTCATATTCCGGCTTCCATCTGACTCTATTGCTTCTTTCCGATTATTAGCGGCATTAATTAATAAAATTTTCTTCTTTTTGAGCTTTGTGGATAATCGATATGAAATGTAAAAGAGTGCTCAGCAATTATAATGCGGGTTAGGGAGCCAGTCATGAAGTTTTATGCACAAGAGGCTTTTTGTGCGGCAAAACCCAAAGTAAGAAAACTAGAAAAGTAGGTATAAGATATTAGTGTTTGGTTAGTGAGATTAAAGTTATTGGGAAGAAATGAGACAAATGAACTTTAATCTTGTACCAGACACTTGTCGAAGTGTAGCTTTTGGACGGTTTCCAAAAAGTAAGAGAAGCAAAAAGTAGAAAACTTTTGGGGTTAATGTTATAACTGCAGTTACTTGTTATTTTAATCTATTAAAATATTTGACATTATTTTGGATATTGATTAATACTTTATTAGAAACCTAATTGAGGTTATTCTACATCAAATTAATATTTAGTTTATTTTATCTGTTTCGATCAGCCCTCGCACAAATAATCAAGTAACATAATTAAGATCTCACATGCGTGTACGAATGTAGACATAGATCTTAATGGAAACGTTTTTTGAAAAACTAATATATGTCGGGAACTAATCTATATAGCTTCTAACTTGGAATTAAATTATTCGAACCCACCAACTCAACCTTTTATTGATTCACTCATGATGTCCGTCTATCAAGGGCTCCTATACTGACTGCAGAATCGGCGACCCTGAAATTTTATTAGATTGGAGTGTCGCGATATCCGGTTGCAAAGCAGCGCATATCTTACTTACAAGGTGATGTATTTCTTTCAAGTTAAATCACTATAGCAAATTAAGGTTTCTGGCTAGTTGTAGTGGTGCACCGAGCATGTTACCTTAAAAAATAAGGTTTCTATCAAATTAGGTGAAACCTCATAATTAATAAATTAAATAAATAATAGAGGTTTTGTAGTTTAGACTTTATCCATATAAAAGGACTGTTTTCAGCAACGACATTGAAAATTTATAAAGTCCTAATTTTAATGTTTCCATTATTTACAATATGTTCTTTCATTAAAAACTGCATTAACCAGAAAGAGATTACTTCGTTGGTCCACTACATTTATTAGAAAATCAACGTTCAACGCTTGTTCGACCCTTATAATGGAATTAAAATCGAAGCAGATATATTATATTTTCGGGATGTCTTACATTATACCATAAGCCATAAATTATGTAGAGACCCGGAAGTGGGACAAAACCAATTAATAAATTTAAACTTATATTACTTATGATTGACTGTCGTTTGCTTTACTTGGCAGTGTGTTAAATGCGTGTTACTTCTATGCATGTTTAACAGTGTACAATGCGTTTGTATGTATACATAATTATTTAATCTACCGCTTGCCGTGTTGCTGTATTGCGTGTGGCTTTGTGATTGCACACACGCTATCTATGTTCAATATGTATTGCGTTTGCAATATATGATATCTTGGCACCCTTGTTTATGCAAGAGACCGCAATGGAAATGACAATAGCACCAACGCGTTGGCTGGCGTCGGTGCCACTACGTGTTGCTATTAGGTGTATATCGCTGTGAGTACACTGTAATCAGGGGACATCGTACCTAGGAATAAATGACTTATAGTTGACTACACCCGGACCCGTATAATAGAGCAAAAGTTGAGTGACGGCTCCCATCTATAAATAGCGAGATTCTGAATATAATTATTTAGTTCTAATTTTGAGTACTCAAAGCAAGACCACCAGCAGCAGCAACCAGCCAGCTGAGATAATGAGCATTGCGACCAATCAAGTCGAGACAAAAGGCAGAGCGATAGCTAGCGACAGTTGGCGAGATAATAACACATTTGATGAGCGATTTTAAATACAATATGCTGTTCTGTTTATCACATGTAATTTTGAATAGCTTTGTTTCTTCTCTATTTTCCAGCCTTTCTAAGTTATTTCCTACTCAGTAGGGAATATACTACTAACTTGCGTATGCGGTGTTAGTTTTAACTGATAGTGACCTCCTATAGTTCCTACCTTGTCCGTTATACATATCGTGTATTCAAATATAGATCTGCCTTCCCGATTGTATTATTCACTATTTCTTCATGCTTTTCGCATTACTGATGATTTATTATTGTACCACCGCATATTTGAATTGTTTTACATGCACCGCTTTTATTTTATTGCTAATTACTATGATAAATTTCTTGTTTTATTTGCACCCTTAGCTATATTGATTTGTTTATTAGCGAATTGCTATTATTTAGTTAACGGCCATTGTTGTGCCATGAATTTAATTTGACAATTATTCATATGTTTATACTTGAAATTTAATTGTGCATTTATATTTCCTTCTATGTTTATATTGTCTAGAAGACTAATAGACGTTATTTTGTTAAGTCAGTAATGCTGTTTCATTAATTAGCAGTCAGAATCTTTGTCAGCTGCCCGCAGGAGCAAGAACATCTGTACAAATCGTTAACAGCATAGCGAGCGAGTCTGTCACAGTAGATTTGTATTTAATTCAATCCGTTATTTTCTTATTGGTGGCAATATTAGTATTTGACTGGGTTGAAAATCTTAAACAAACCAATTTGGAATATAATTTATGTACCTAATAATATTTGCAGTTCTAAGTTCAAACTTAATAACAAATGATTCGCTTAAATTTTTTTTGGTAATTACTTTACTTGCTTGTGAATAGATGTAAATATTTAAAATAACTATTAGCATACTAATAGTTATTTTTATGAATACATTAAATATAAATAATATTAGATTTTATGATTAATGTATTAGGTTGATCTAATTTAATTCTGAATTACATATAGTAAAGAATATAGTGAAGCTAATTAAATATAGCGAAGAAGTAAATTGCATAAATTATATTTTCGACACTTTTATAGTCTGGCGGATTTACTTAGTAAATATGGAAGTTATTTATCTAGACGAAAACCCCTCTATATTGTCACGCACAGAAACCGCGGCAGTATTCATTTAGTTGTCAACAAAGAATGGAAACATTTTTGTCTATTGGGTGTCAAAAATAGTTAATTGATTATGGATTTCATAAGTAATAGTGTTGTTAGTAGGATAATCGAATTCAGCTATACTCGAGGCGCTCCAGAACTTTGAAGTAAATATAAAGTTTGTATCTCTAACTGTAAATCGTTATAATGATACTGTAGTATAAAAAATCTGTTTGGAGCTGATCCGAAAAACAACTACAATTAATACCCGATTTTATTTGTATATGATGGCCCAGATTCAACAAAATTTGAGGCACAGATAACCATTTTATTTAAATCTCTGGTAATCCATATAAAGAAGTTTAGTCATCTTTAAAAACAAACAAAATATTGTTCAAAAAATGTAAATTAGATTTTGAAATAAAGTAATTTAAATCCGAAACATTAACTGATTAATAAATAATATAACTTATAAAATTGATTGTAAACGTTTTGTTAAAACGTTTGACTGATTGTAAAATAAATTTGTTCTTTTTCAAAATTGATAGGAAATTTATAACAAAAAAAAAAATGGTGTTTGATTTGTAAGATTAGACAATACTATAATTTATATCAATGAATCAATTTGATTTTGAAATAAAATTAATATAATATTAAAATTCATGTTTTAATTAGTTTTAAAAATTGACAATTATTATTTGCAGCATTGCAGAAAAAGCGAAGGAGTTATATCCCAAAGCATAGTAATAAATTTTACTTAAATTCCTGTTTTCTTATTTTTTGTTTAATGTGTTAATTGTTTTACTAATGAGTATTATTTCGAAAAGTAAACGTTTTATTACATTTCTGCTCTTAGCTAAAATAGTAGTATTATTAAAATCAAATTTGTGTCCAGTTTCATGTGATTTTATCAATACACTTATATTGATAAAATCATTTAAAAATTATTGAAAAATCATTTTACGTAATCCATATATTCACACACTTCAACAAAATAAAATTGACTGAAATAAAGTTTGATAACAAAGAAAAAAAATGTATTTTATTTGTAAAATTAGACAATACTATAATTTATATCAATGAATCAATTTCATTTTGTAATGAAATTAATGTAATATTAAAATAAGTGATGTAATTAATTTCACAAGTTAATAATTATTATTTGGAGAATGACTGAAAAGTTTTATGTAGGAGTGAAAAAATTATACCTACAAATATTGCAACAAATTTTAGTCAAATTGTTATTGTCTGATTTTCTGTTTAATGTGTTAATTGTTTTCATTAATAAGTATAAATTCGAAAATAAACTTCGTATAATATTTCTTTCTTTAGATAAAATAGTAGTATTATTAAAATATAATTTGTGTCCAGTTTCATGTAAATGCGAGATAACATTGTATTTTTATTATTGTTTGATTTTAATATGTTCTACAACTTATTGAATTAAATTCTATTTTCAAGTAATTATTTTGTTTATCAAATATAAGGTTCAGTACCATATAAACAACTGATATTGTAAACAAACTGGAATGTAAATTGAATAGCAATGGGCCTTTCAGTTCCGTATATAAAGTTTAGATTGTTTTAATATTATAAGTTGTAAAATATATCTGTCATAATAATCACGACACTATTTTGCTCAAGTTTGACGTAATATTAGTTCATTTAGTCGTCAGCAAACATAAAAAAGCATTTTCGTTTATTGTCTCTCAAAAATAATTTATTGATCATGGATTTGAGACGTAATAGTGCTATTAGCTCGAAAGTTAAATATAACTGTTATTAAAAAATGCCAGCACTCTGCAGTAAACCGTTCATTTTCCAAACCGTAAGCATTGATACAGGTAGTGTAAAAAAACAATAGTTTTAACAGGTACGGGGTAAACAAATAAAAGCATGAATAAATATATAGTCAATATTGTATAGAATCAACTCAAGAAAACAACAACGAAATGAAAAACTCAGAATATAATAAATCAATATTAGTTATAACCAATAACAATTGGTTCGTCTTAATTAGTTCCAGAAAAATATAGTTCACCATAAAAATGGTAAAAACCCCCAGCGCAGGAATGTTACAGACAATCAAAAATAATTATTTAATAACGTTACTCACATATGGGCCATGTCTCCTTTTATTAAATCCTAACATGAAAAAATACTTCAGCTCCAAATTAGCACAATAAAGTAATAGTTTACTCCGTCTTTTGATAACAACCCGAACTGCTAACTTGACTATATAAAAATTTTACATTATTATTTTACAATTCTTATTCCGGCATTTAATAAATTAATTCTAATACTTTGAAAACGACGACGGGCATAGATTCGCCTTATAATTTTTATTTAAAATTTTTTTTTATACTAGAAAAATCTACGTCCTGGATAAAGTTCTATTAGTTCATCGCTTCTAATCCTTCTGATAATTTCTACCTCAAAGACTAGGAAAAGGCTAGACACGGGGAGGGAGTAAGAAAGGGGCAAGGTGGTGACAGAGAAGAAGAATGGGAGGAAAGAGATGCGGCAAGAATCGATGAATTGGGATGGGAGAGTGTAAGGGAAAATTAATGCATGTAAGGGATAAGGGGAAGAAGGGAAGAAAGGATAAGGGGAAGAAGGGAAGGGAAGAAGAGAAAATTTCTAAGAATTTTTGTTTTTCTATTTTGTAATTTTTAGATGAATTATAATATGTTGGTTTTGATTATGCCAATAAAAGTTGTACTACGAGTAAGGAATAAGGATGAAGGAAGTGTAAGGGAAGGGTTTAGAGGGCAGAAGGTGAAGGAAATTAGATATATATTTAACGAGATTAATTTATGTTAAAAATTTTGAAATATTTAATTAATTAATATAGATTTTATGTATAATTTTCTTTGTAATTGTTGCAATGCCAATAAAGGTTAATTATTATTATGATTATTACCTCCAAGACTACCATTTCCCACTTCTTGCAAAGTGCTATCTTTTAATATATTCTCACTTCATTACCTATTCACTCTACTCTAGTAATTACTTTTGCCATATTGGATACAGCCCAATCAGATTTTCTATCTTTACTCACATATACAGAGTATAATACGCTGCGCTTTCACTAATTATTACTTTACTACCCCTTATATCTATTTTTCAATTAGATGCTAACTATTAATTATGACCAATCAACGTCTACCTATTATTTGTATAAATAACGTCAGCCATATTGTTTCCTTACAGACGGAAGCAATAATGCATCCGTATGATTCTCATAGTGTAATTCTACATTAACCAATATGCAAGTATCATGTTTTGAATGTTTATGCATTTTATTTTATTTCATTGGTAAAACTTTATATTAAACTCTTAGAATTCAATAACATTTGCAATTTGTGCAACTAGTTCGTATGACAATCAGAACGATTAAACACTAAAAATTTCAAACAATCTAGCCATCTTCAATAAATTAGATGACTCTTGAATATTAGTTGTAGAAAAAGTATACACAGTAGAACTAAATTAAAACAATGACAAATTTTATTGATACAATGTAATTTAATTGTATTTAGCTGACTGATAAATTGTTTTCTATAATGAAAACCCAAATTTCTGTGTGAGCTCGGAAACTTGTCTTTAAGTTTGTCTCTTGTAGAAGAAACTATAGCTGGTTAAAATCGCGAGCTAAGTACGCCCTAGACGTAATAATTCGGTGTGAGCCACAAACAAACAGAAGAATGGGTGCAATTGCAACTTTTATCAATTGACCAATATTCAATTTTCCAGGAGAACAGAAAACATATGATATCTTAAACGAGCTTTGAATGAGAGTGATTTTCCTTTTTGTTTTTTTTTGTTTTACGTAGGAAGTGGAGAATCTTCAAAAGAGGAAGGATGCCCGGTGCATCCAACAACTGTGG
>WYDF02095393.1:0-10780 GCA_009867245.2 Adranes taylori | reverse complement strand
ATTGAAGTTCGAAGTTTGAAGTTATTTTTGTTACAGTCCTCTCATTCATCATTTTATGAGATAAAACTTATAAAATTTGGCAGTTGAAGTTATAAAATGTTTCGTTCCAATTCTCCGTAGTCGGATAAACAAATAAAAGACTTCTTCAAAAATCGCACATGAAAATATTAAAATCTCTAGCTAAAAAAAAAAAAACGTAGCTAACTAAACGAGAGCGAAACACGCTTAAATCCTCTGAAGGAACCGAACGATGCTTTGATATTAATAGTTTATTTTTTTGTGTGTAACATTTACTGCATACGTTCATATCTTATTTACATGTTATAAGTTTTGACGGGATATATATTTTTTATGAATTAAATAGATTTGGGTGTTTATATTATATTAAATTTAATTTATATTGAATTAGTTAACTCAGTAGCCTTTAGACTCTTTTTAGGCTTACCAACCCATTGAATTAAAACTGGATTAAAAGGATCAGAATTATTTAAGATTTCCCTATTAAAATTAAAGTAAAAATTAACGAAAATACATCAATATTTGTCAAAAGTTTAGTGGAAACCTGTTTAGTTGATTGGATTGCATTTATCTATGGTTTATTGATTGATGTGTGACGGGGTGTTTTAAGTATTGAAAACAACAACGCGACTTTGACGAAAAAGTGATGGAAGTGTTTAATATAAATGGTTGCCACGAGCGAGCATTTTTTTCTTTTGTGACTTGTATTTCATTTTCTTGTTGTAGTGATATTATTGCCAGACTAACGGCAACCGCAAATTAACTGAGTTTTGTAAGCGTATGTAGAAAATTGTTTTTTATTAATAAACAATAGACATAAGTGTATTTCAAATACACACGAGAAGAGAGACATAAGATATCAGAAGATCTACCAAAATTTCATTGTGCGTCGTCCGTCATTCTCCCTCAAAAACCGTAATTGCCGCAATACATTTCATGCAAAAGTCTCTTTATCTAAAAATTCTAACAGGCTACAGACGTTAAGTTCAAAGCACTAGAACGCTAAAGAACGCAGTTCATTCTTTTGGATGGTCGTACGGGTTATTTTTAGTAGATGTTTCCATGGGTGTAGGTTTATATATAGGTTCATAATTCAAATTAGGTGTGAATACATTTTGAGTACCTGAGATTGATGCTAGATTTTAAGAAAAGTTTTAACGATTATTGTTATTATTAATTCTGTGTAGATTGTGGCTTTGCTGATCGAATTGCTAAGACTAATTGGCCTAATAACACGTGTAAAAGTGTACAATGCCATTTTGTCATAAATATCATTTCTAACTCTAAGAATTGATTTATCTGCAAGCGTTAAACGAATTTTAGTTTCTATAAGACTTCTACAATTTTGTACACGTATTCCATTTTGATAAGCGTTGTCTTTTATCTAAAAATGTTGAAATTATAACTCTAACATTACACCTCTTTCCCACACCTCTAATGAACAAAGGCAAAGTCGATTGGGTGCCATCGAAGGTCGGGATAGCATGCACGTGGAAATTTTGAATACTATTTACATATTTAAATTATTTACTTAATAATCAGTAGTTACTTGCAAAATTGAATGAATTATTCTCAAATTTCAATTTAGGTGATTTAGATTTAACTGTTTGACTGAACGTATCTGATAACTCAGCTAAAGAATCGTCACTTTGATTACCAAACTTTTGATTCAATTTCGGAATCTGACATATGCAAATATGTGTAGGAATTGTAGTAGGATGATAAAAAATAATAAAATATTTCTTACATAAATCCACTTAATCTGATTTTCTTATTGCTATGTGGACTCGTATTTCTGCCTTCTCCATTCGGAGTATGTTGTAGGTTCTATAGTTGACGGTTGAAACCAAAACTGGGATTATTGTGATATTGTCCAATTTCCAGTCGAATTTCTATCATATCTTCTCGTCGCCAGTTAAGTTTCCACAAACTGGGGTAAACAAGAACTTTAAATATCTAACGGAAGACAATGACCTGACAACTGAAACTGAAACTCGAAGAACAGTCGGAAATAGATACTACTACAGTTTTCTGAATGTGCTTAAGTGATCGTTAATGTCCAAGTAGTTAAAAGTGATAGTTAATAGTGAACCAGTAGTAACATACGGCTCAGAAATGTGGACACAAACAGAGGCAAATGAAAAGTGTTTAGGAATCTGAGAGCGCAAAATCTTAAGGTGAATTTTTGGAGCAGTACACGACGGAGATGGATGGAGAATACGAGCCAATGCGGAACTGGAGGACCCATTTAGGAGGTCGTCAATTGTAAACGACATTAAAGTAGGCCGATTGCGGTAGCTCGGACACGTTGAGAGGATGAATGACGCCAGGATACCGAAAAAGGTATTGAATATCAAACCAAAATGGAGTTATCTCATAGGTTTCCCATTGAAGAGATGGATGGATCACGTGTCCGAAGATATACGCAAGCAGAACATGGAGGAGAAAAGTTACATCAAGAGACGTATGGCGGAGAAATTTTGTTGTCGCGGTCAAGGTTCTTCAAGGACTGTAGTGCCAGAATAGGTAAGTACGAGAAAAATGATTAAAATGGTTCTTATATAGATCCAATTAAATTAATTTTCTTATTGCTATGTGGATTCGTAATGCTGTCTTTTCCGCTGGGACTATGTTTCCCCAATGGTAGGTTCTATTGTTGACGTTTGAAACCAAAACTGGTCTTATGGTGATTTTGTCCAATTTCTAGTCCAATTTCTATCCTATTGTCTCGTCGCCAGTTAAGTATCTACTCCGGAAGAAAATTTCATTAACTTTAAAATAATTTCTATAAGTTTTGCCGAAATGATTTTGATTAAATTAATTTTATTTGATTTGAATTGACCTGAAATAATAAAGAATTTAAAATGCTTTTTGAATTTTATTTTTTAAATTACAAACTTACAAGGTGTGTTCACATAACTTACCTTAACATAAAAATGTACATTCCTTGGATAAATTTTGTAAATGTCCTAGAGTGCAATTGTTTTTGTTTTAAAAATATATTCGATAACAAATGTAATAGATTTATTAATACATTCATTTAATATTTGTACAGATATTTCTTTGAACATACTCCAATAGCTACAAAAGACTTAGTTGTATGGCCTTCTATAGAATTGCGTCTTTTATAGCACTATGGGTACTCTCTAAAGTATTTCTTGTACATACAGTAGAATATATAGCAGGAAGAAGGATGAAATATTTTGACATATTTTTGCCTTGATTTATGGTCAAAAAGTAGGGTTTTGAGGCGGAGCCGAAACAACTGAAAAAAAACCGACAATGTTAATAAAAATTTGAAATTAAGTTTACAGTATGATTCTTACATTGTTGATATTTTTTGAAATTGTCGAGTGGAAATATTTTCGTCAAACATATAAGATTTTCTGAGAAGTCTAAGTGTGGTATTATTATTTCATTTCAAAAGATGGGACGAGCCAATTTATTGATAACATTAGGGCGTATTAAGCTATAAATCAAATTATAATCAAAGCTATAAATCAAATTTTTGTCCAATTACCATTCGAATTTATATCATATCTTCTCGTCGCCAGTTATGTTTCCACAACTGGGGTAAACAAGAACTTTAGAAACTTTAAAATAAATAATTTGTCAAAATGATATTAATTAATTAAATTTTATCTCATTTAAATTGAGACAACTTGTTATTACTGTTAAAATTATTTCTAGGTGGATTATTGTTAAAACTGTTTGTACTAATATTATTTTTGGGTATAAATAACATTGGTCTTGCAGTATTGTTTGTATTTAACGCATGATTTTTGTAAATATTATTTTGAATATTTTTGGATTGTGAGAAATTTTGCAAATATTTCATTTGTTTCTTTCCATACTGAAAATTTTCTTCTTTATGTACAAAACCCGAAGTTTCCTCTAAATGGTTTGTTATTGTGGCGCATGCCATATTGTTTTAGTGACATTAAATCCCTAACTAGACAATCTTCGTCCTTTTGGTGTGAACAAGTACTGATTGCTTACTTTTTGACCAACTTGATGATTTCTCCCTAGTTCCTATTAAGTTTTGGGCTCTTCCTGTTAATTTACTTATAATGACTCTAAATACCCACTGATTTCTAGTTCTATTTTCCATAGCTTTATCTAGAAATGTTGAAATTAAGTTTTCGCAAGCCTCAATGATCAATGGTAAAGTTAATTGGGTGCCATCGAAGGTGGGAATAGGGTTTAAGTGGAAATTTTAAATATTTTGCATATCTATAGCGTTTACGTCAGTTGAAGTAGTCATATTTAAAATTCTTACTTGATAATTACTAGTACTTGCAAGATTAAATGAATTATTTTCAAATTTTACCTTTGGCGATGTTAATTTAAGTGTTTTACAGGTCTGGGACGTATCAGGTACTAAAAAATGAATTGTTCAAATACAGAATAGCTGTAGTAACTATACCGGAAATTAGATGGAAATACACAGTGAGGAAAGACTATTTGTACCAGATTTATGGTCCACAAAAAATACAAGACACACATAATACATTTGCGCCATAGAATGAGATTTTTCAACCCTTACAAATGGAAGAGGAGGATGAGGAAGGACTCATTATACGAGCAATTTGAAAGAGTTTATGATTCAGCGCCGAAACACAATGTCGAAATTCTGTTAGGTAATATGAATGCCAAAGTAGGAAAAGAACAAGAATTTAGACAAACAATAGGTGGGCAGATCGCGCATTAAATCTCCAATGATAATGGCGTACGGTTGGTTGACTTTACCAGGTCTAAAAACATGACTATAAGCAGTACATATTGCCAACAAAACCACGTGGAATTCACCAGATGGCGTAACTAAGAACCAGATCGACCATGTCTTGATAGACAGAGGACACGGAAGTGATGTGTTGGATGTGAAGTCATGTAGAGGTGCGGATGTGCACTCTGTCCACGTGATGGTTAGCGTGAAGTATGTTTAAAGGATTTCTACACAAACAGCAAGAAGGTCAACGGGGGTTAGAAGGAGACTAATGGTGGCTCATCTGTCCATAAAAGAAGACAGCAGAAACCAATAGCAACAACAACTGAACGATGTGATCAGAGGGATAAAAGGTGGACTCGACGTTGAAGAGCAATGGAGGAATATAAAAAGCATGTTTGAAAATACAGCTATAAGAACGCTTGGGTACAGTCAAACGGCTAAACGGTAGCAATGGTTTGACCAAGAGTGTGAAGATGCACTAGAGTGTGAAGACAGCAGAAACCAATAACAACAGCAACTGAACGATGTGATCAGAGGGACCAAAGGTGGACTCGATGTTGAAGAGCAATGGAGGAATATTAAAAGCGTGTTTGAAAATATAGCTATAAGAACGCTTGGGTACAGTGAAACGGCTAAACGGAAACAGCAATGGTTTGACCAAGAGTGTGAAGATGCACTAGAGTAAAGAAGAAAAGCTAACGGAAAATATGTAGAGCGGGACACCCGACACAACAGGCAAAAATATATGAAGAAATATAGGCAGAAGAAAATGGAAGAAGAAAAAGCTAAGTTCCAGGAACTTGAAATTTGCCATAATCAACAAGAGGTGCTCAAAATGTACCAGAACTTGAAAAGAATAAAAAAGGTGTTTGAGCCGAGTACAACATTTTGTAGAACAAAATATGCTTTTCTTCTCAGGGAACCAGAACAAGTATTGCGAAGGTAGGCGGAATATTTTTCGGAGTTATTAAATGAAGAGTCCAATAGGGAACAATACAATGTAACGGTAGATGCGGTGACAGTGGACGAGGTGGAGGATGCTATAACGAACCTAAAAAACCACAAAGCCGCTGGAGAAGATAGTATTCCTGCAGAACTGTTCAAATATGGTAGGAGCGGTATCGTAGAACAAATGCACAAATTACTGGGAACAATTGGGCGGGAAGAGAAGATGCCCATATACTGCAGTGATTGTACCATTGCATAAGAAGGGGGATAAGATGAACTGTGCTAATTATAGAGGGATATCCCTATTGAATACTGGTTAAAAGATCCTTACGCTGACGACATAGATATGGTAGCTACTAGACAAGGGTCAATAAGGGAAAATCTAGAAATCCTGAAGTCTGAACCACAATGGGACTAGAAATTAACCAGACAAAAACCAAGTATATGATTAACATCTGGCAGAAGACCCAATAGAGGAATGCCGGGAGTTTCATGCATTCGAGAGAGTTAAACAATTTAAATATCTTAGGGAAAACGTAACGGAAGATAATGACCTGACAACTGAAACTGAACTCGAGTAGCAGTCGGAAATAGATGCTACTACAGTTTTCTGAATGTGCTTAAGTGATCATTAATACCCAAGTAGTTAAAAGTGATAGTGAATTCTACAATCATCAAACAATCAATTTTTGGAGCAGTACATGGATGAAGAATACGAACCAATGCGGAACTGGAGGACCCATATAGGAGGTCGTCAATTGTAATTGACACTAAAGCAGGCCGATTGTGGTAGCTCGGACGCGTTGAGAGGATGAATAACACCAGGATACCGAGAACGGTATTGAATATCAAACCAAAATGGAGTCATCTCATAGGTTGCCCATTGGAGAGATGTATGGATGATGTGTCCGAAGATATACGCAAATAGAACATCCAAAAATGGAGGAGAAAAGTTGCATTAAGAGACGAATGGCGGAGGCATTTTGTTCCCACGGTCAAGGTCCTTCAAGGACTGTAGTGTCAGAATAAGTAAGTAAGATAAAAATGATTAAAATGTTTCTTATATAGAACCAATTAACTTCAATTTCTTATTGCTATGTGGATTCGTAATGCTGTCTTTTCCACTCGGACTATGTTTTCCTAATCGTAGGTTCTATGGTTGATGTTTGAAACCAAAACTGAGATTGTGGCGATTTTGTCCAATTACTATCCTATTGTCTCGTCGCCAGTTAAGTATCTACTCCGGAAGAAAAACTTCATTAACTTGTTCATTACGGTATGAAACATTACGGGCGTATTAAGCTATAAACCAAATTATAATCAAAGCTATAAATCAAATTTTTCTTTCAACTCTGGTGCAATGTTTTCAAAGCAGAAGTTATAAGTGACCAAATGATGGAAAATATTTAAATTAAACGTTCATATTTGGAATCGAAAACGCATAGGACTGTTCCATTCATCAGACTCCTTTGAACTATTAAAATATCAAACTAAAAGTTTAATATGATAGTATTTACTACTTGCCACATATAATCCAATTAATTTGTATACTAATTTATTAAGAGTTGTGAGGAAATATGTAATAGAACTCATATTAGAATTGCGTTTGCACTTAACAATTTTATCTTTGATGCAAAAATTTGCTTATTTATAGAACAAGCGCAAAAAATTAAAAATAATGAATGGAAGTTGATTAATACATGAAATAGTACAGATGGAATGTAAACGACAAGTTAAATTTAGAATCAAACAAAAGCGGAAGACGTATTTAATCATCCTACTTTCAAAAATTATCTGCTTCTTAATCTAGATTTTTGCAATCCAAATTTCTAAGTAAAGCCAATAAAAAGTTGTCAAGCTAAATATGTTTATTTTACAATGTGTTACAACAGTAACATTTAATCATAGAGTCGAAAAAAATAGGAAGAAGCGAATAAAAGCCAAACGGTTAAGTAGCTTTACAGGTCGTGCTAAAGTTAGATCGATTCCTGAAATGGTACAATTATATCTACATCTGCTGTTGAGTGGCTTTTTCCATATGAAAACCAAACCGTAAACCAGATGTGGCAATACGGTTCAAAGTTCTGGCTTGCGGACATTACGCAATCAACAAAGTAATTGCAAGTGGATATGGATTTGTAGCATAGAGGTTGAGAGTAATTAGCTGTTACTTCTCACCAAAGACTGACACAGGTTTTCGCAGAGTGCCTGAATATACTGGAGCAAACAACGCGGAAAGTAAACGGAGACCTAATCATTGCGGCTGATTTCAACACCAAGTCACCCGCTTGGGATTCCGCTCGCTCGGATAGGAGAGGAGAAATAGTAGTTGAGTGTCTCCATCACTGGGATATTACATCCGCAACGAGGGACGGGTTCCAATGTTCGATGGATGAGAGCAATGCGCCCTCATTCATTTGACGCTGGCTAGGCTCGAACCACAACTTAAGCTGCAAAACTGGCGGGTGGACTGTTAAGAATCGAGTAGCGACCATCGTGACATCTGATTCGCGGCCTCTACATCTGTGGTAGTAGGTCTCCTGTCGTAGAGCTTAGGAGCATGAACCTTGAAGGTATGACAAGGGACCTACGATCCATTTCTCTTTCGGAGTTTAACGGCATAGCCGAAGAACAAGTTGTACAACTGCTCGCATGCATTAAGGAAGCGTGTAACTCCAATATCAGTCTGCAATGGAGAAGCATGCGCAAGCAGGCATACTAGTGGATCCCAGAGATCGCCACTCTGACAAGGCAGTCCAAGTCAGTTAGCCGAAAAGCACAGTGCAGATTAAAAAAGTAAGGGCCTGAGGTGGTTCAGACGGAGTACGACATGTTTAAAATGGTGTGCAAGGCACTACGCGTCGCGGTCACAAAAACTCTACTGGAAGAACCTTTAGACTGCCATCGAAGAATATCCTTGAGGACCCCCGTACAAAGTTGTCACTATGCGCTGCCACAAGAAGCATGTTCCACCGGCAAGCATAGATAAAATTGTCCAGAAGCTATGCCCTGACAAGGAATAGAAGTCCTTTCCTGGATGTGTTGGATGTGAAGTCATGTAGAGGTGCGGATGTGCACTCTGCCCACGTGATAGTTAGCGTGAAGTATGTTTAAAGGATTTCTACACAAACAGCAAGAAGGTGAACGGGGGTTAGAAGGAGACTAATGGTGGTTCATCTGACTACAAAAGAAGACAGCAGAAACCAATAGCAACAGCAACTGAACGATGTGATCAGAGGGATCAGAGGTGGACTCGACGTTGAAGAGCAATGGAGGAATATAAAAAGCGTGTTTGAAAATATAGCTATAAGAACGCTTGGGTACAGTGAAACGGCTAAACGCTATGCCCTGACAAGGAATAGAAGTCCTTTCCACGGGTCCAAGAGAAGATACACATTTGTTCTGCTTGGAGCGCCTACAACGCGCAGTGCGGAAAATCAGAGTTGACAGAGCCCCTGATCCGGACGGAATTCCAGGTCAGGTCATCAAAATGCTGGAAAAGGTAAACCGCACTCCAGGTTTCAACGTGATCCTGGAGATGGGTAAATTTCCTCAAATGTGGAAGAAAGCCACCTTGTTACTGATTCCAAGAGGAAAGAGGACATGATCCAACAGGCCAATATGTTTGATAGGCGAGGTAGCAAAGCTGCTGGAGAGACTTATCCTTCAAAGATTGCAGACTTACCTCACTGAGACCAACGGACTACGCGATATGCAAGTCGGTTTCAGAGAAGGGTTTTCGACCGGGGAAGCGCTCCGCGGAAGCGGTCATTGAAGCCAGCACAGCAGCCAAAAACGGTCAAGGCACACTAGGGAGCAGTGCACACTTGTGCTGCTAGACGTTCAAAATGCATTTAATACTGCAGACTGGCGCAGCATAAATGAAGCACTTAGTTCCCTAATATATTCGGGAGACCTATCGGACAGGGAGCTCATGCAAATCAAACTGGAAGCTGACAGGCCAGCTCTGACAGGCGGGCAAATAAGTCTAGGCGTTGTGCTGACACCGAGTGAGCTTTTTCTCATATTAAGGTTAGGAAGCAAGGTATATGAAACCGACAGGGCCTATAATATCAGGTCATCTTACTGAAGTCATGTAAAAGGTCGTACTGGTCGACTTTGGCAACTTTCCTCCCGGTAAATAAAAGAAAAGGTTTAAAGTTCGGTGAATTAAAGGAGAAAGTAGAGATAAATGAAGAACAGAAGAAATAAAGAAACAATCGACTGGGGAGCGTGATGGGTCTGGATGGAATTTCTATAGATGTGTGGAAGTGTTTGAATGATAATGATATAAAAGGGTTAATAAGAGGAATAAATGGTGTATGGAAGGGGACATATATATTTCTTGCATAGTGGAAGCAAGGATAAGAGTACCGATTGATAAGAGGGAGGATAGATCGGATGTAAGGAACTACAAAGGAGTTACAATAATGAATGGAATGTATAGGATATTTGCAAAAGTTATGAAGAAAGTGTTGAAAAGAGAATGTATTAAGAAAAGGATATGGTCGGTGAGACACACAGAGTATATAAAGGATAATGGTGCAGCAGATAATGTTGTTATGGTTAATTAGCTGATGTAGAAAACATATGTAATGAGAAAATATTGTTCGTGTTATTTAGAGATCTAAGGTCTGCATTTGATACAATAAAGTGCGAAAAATTATAGGAGAGGATGTATGATATGGAAATGTCAGGCAGGATGGTAAAAGAACAGTATGAGAGTACAGAAATCACATCCAGAGTTGGAAAAGATGTGCCTGGGTGGTTTAAAGTCAATACGAATTACAAGGCTGAGTAGGAGTCTATTTAACATATATTTATCGGATTTAGGCGGTATGTTAAGTAGAGGCCAAGCAGGAGATGTGAAATTTGGTAATCGAAAAATATGCTTTTTAGGATATGTTGATGATAGAACGAGTAATGTATTCTTCTCTTCTTGGTCGTGTGGTTGATTTCAAGCAGCGTGATTTCATGGGATGTTGTTTGTTCTGTTTCTCCATAAGTTCCTGTTTTCCGCCTCTCTTATGGATTGAGTTATGTTGGACCCCGTTATTTTCGTTATGAGGTCTGTGTATCTTGTGG
>WYDF02095382.1:0-10780 GCA_009867245.2 Adranes taylori | reverse complement strand
TATATGACAAAGTCGTAAACCAACTTTGAATCAAAGAAATGAATTTAACTATAAAACGGTAATGAGTCTAATAATTTGCACACCTCTGTACAAGATGATAGCAGCTTGAATAACTAGTAAAATTGCGCAGGAAAAAAGTCGAATAATTACATTGTTTTCTTGTTGTTCGTAACATTTACGTTTTTATAGTTTAACTTGATATGTTTATAACTCTTTTTATTTTATAAAGCAATTATGACTCACGATCTGTGTTCATACGAGGCGCACACGTCCTGTGAATATCACAGCTAATAAAATTGCTAATTTAACAATCTTCTCATCATCCTAAACGGGTTTGACGAGATCTATCTATTTATTTATACTGTTAACATCCTGGAATACTCAAACATTTTTAATGATCGAACCCTTCGACAATTTCTCAATTTTTATATACCTTTTTGATTATTTTGTAATTACAATAGTATTATGAAGTATCTCAACAAGAACTTGAATTTTAAATTACTTTAAAAAGCACATTGAACACTTTTTTTTTAATTTATTTTATTATTGATATCTTCAGTTATTAAAGACATTAAACATGAAATAAAAGACATTAAACCTGGTCTGATGGCAGGTATGTACTCCATATAAGAATTTCGCAGTATGCTTAGGTTTAAGGGTCGTTAAATTGTACGAATTTGGCGTTTAATTTCACTCTGGAGTTCTTCAATTGTTTCAGGGTGGTTCGCATAGATCTTAATTTTCTAAAACCTCAGAGGAAATAATACAAACAGTTGGTTAAATAGCAACTTCTTGGCGCAGTTTTGGCCTCCAAAATGAAATTTGACACGACCTGGGAACATTGTTACAAAACATTGTTACAAGTGACGCCATTCTATTAAAACTATATCATAGTTACGTCATTCTTCTCAAAAAAAGTTTATCAATATGTCACGGTAACAATCACCGTGACCGTCAGGGAGACACCTTCATTATTTTCGAAAAAATATACGGTCTGATTATACCTCCTGCCCCACATGGCACACCAAACAGTCAGTTTTTGAGGATGCATTGAAAATTCTTGCACGTCATGTGGATTTTCATCTTCCCAGATAGGAGAATTCTGTTTATCAATGACGCCGTTAAGGTGGATGTAAGCCTCGTCACTAAAGATGAATCTATTTCGGAATACATCATCACCTTGCATCGTCACGGAATACATCGTTTCAAGATCCACTTGGTAAAGTTTCTGCACTGTCTATGGTCGGTAGGCTTCTTATAAGATCAACTGGACCTTATAAGAATAAAGGTGCAAATTTTTTATCAAAAATTTGTTGAAAATACTGCGATGGAGATTCTATTCCTGGGCACGATACCGGATGGAGATATTTGGTTGTTCTGCAATACTGACTCTCACAGGTGCGATGTTTTCAATCGAACTTTAGAGGCAACGATAGTCAACGCTTCTTTCATCTTTCAACGAAAACGGCCACCCTACCATCTAACATATGACGTCTGTAAAAATTTGAAGCAAAAAGAACAATTAGTTTGACTTTTACAGGCGTCGCAAGCAAGCAACTTTTGTGGTTTGTGAAAAATGAAAAAAGTCGAATATCGTTCAGTGGTTAAGTTCCTTCACAAGAAAGGGAAAAACAATGCAGAAATCAAAGCCGATCTGGATGATGTTTATAGCGAGTCTGCACCGTCGCTAACAACAATTAAATTTTAGAGGGCTGAATTTGTTCGTAGTCGTACGAATATTTTTAATGATGACCAACCAGGGCCCACAAATATCGACACTACACCAGAAATCGTCAACAAAATACATGATATGATTATGACAAACAATCGAATCAAAATCTGTGACCTAGCAGAGGCTGCAAACATATCAACTGAGCATATACACGCCATCACCCACAAACATTTGTATATGAAAAAGCTAGATGTTCATCAAACCACGCTCGTATTAATATGGACAAAATTTCTGGTGACTGATTCTTAGATGAAATCTTACTGAGTACTGGAACGCTTAATGGTAACGTTACAATTCAACAAAAACGTATGATAGTGTCCAAGCACTTATTCAGAGATATAAATTATGAGAAATGTATAAATAAATAATTTCCTAGAAGATTTCTGGTGACACTATCATACGTTTGTGCATTCTTCATGGTAGCACTGTTCAGGTCTATTGCCTTACTCCCCCGTCCCGCGTAGTGAAGTTCTCTTGGATTAGAGGTTCAGGTGACCTCTATCTCATTTCTTGTGATAAAGTTCAAGTTATTTGTGCTTGCTGTTCTCTTGTTTCAGCGATCGACACAGGACTATTCGTAGCATAATTTTATCATTAATTCTATTATGTTCCTCGGCTGGATGTCCTCTCCTAACGTTCGCTTTAATGTTATTCTTTCCGTTTCCCACGCGGTGCATTCAAAAATTGTGTGTTCCGCGTCCTCATAAGGGTTTGCGCAATGCTCACAGACTGTGTTTTGCTTCATGTTTATTCTATCTAAGTATCTCCTGAAAGTATCATTTGTATCAGGAACATACTGATCCCAGTGCTTATGTTGGGTATAAGTCTCCGTGTCCACTCTCCTTTAGTAGATCTTTCCCATTCCATTTGCCACTGAACCATAAGAGCTTCTCTAGCCTTAGCTTTTAGTCCTTCGGTTCTTTCCTGTTGGTCCTTTTGCGTGCGTATCATTGGACGCTCTTTCTAAGTTTTAGTAGTGGGATACCGGCTATTACGATCAGTGCTTCTGTTGATGTTGTACATCGTCAGCGTATCCGACTAGCCATACTCCAGGTGCTTTATCTATTCCTATTCCTATGGCGGCATCCTTTATCTCTTTGAGTTCGAATAGTGGGACCTCTGTAGGCTCTACGTTGATCTCTATTATTCTTCTCTCTGAGTGCGTTGGAAAAATAGTACTTATGACTTGCTCCAAGTTGTCTGGATTAGGTTGTTTTCTGTGTAGTTTTTTTTGCTACTATCTTGTACGGTAGACCCCACGGGTCATCATTTACTTCCAGTTGTAGTCTCTTTGGGCAATGCCTTTGGCTACGCTTGATTACCCATCTCAGGTTTTTCATAGCGGCTATTGCGATGTCCCCTTCGTCTCAACAGTTATTACTGCCATTTTGTTTGATTTGTCTCTAATATTTGCGCCGTGTCGCAAGGGCCTATTTTCTTAGTTTAGATATTTCGTTTGTCCACCAGTATGCACATCTTCCTTGGATACCCTTTCCACATTTGGGAATATTATGATCGCATGCTTTGAAGATCTCTCTGGTTAGTTGACTGACCCACTCTTCTATTCCGTTTAGATTTGACTGTATACTGATTGTCGATAATTGCTTGCGAATGTTCTGTCTGTCCATCTTTTTTATAGCCCATTCATGTAGGTTTCTAGTACTTGCTTATGAGTGATTATTATTATTATTATTAAGTAAATATAAATATGGTCGGTTGCGGATTCTTTCTATGGAAGTTTTCATTCTTTTACTCAATTATAGAGTTTCGGAGTAGCCAAGGTTATGTCCAAAATAGACTCCAATTGTCCTCTTTGAAAAGACAGGTGGAAGAAGAAATATGGCATAATGTATCTGAGCATTAGTGGCGAAAAACTGTCAGTTGACTCGTCTGAAGTTTCGAAATTTCAGTCTAAAATAGAATAAATCGTTTTCAAGGAAGGATCAAATTTTAAACTCAGATGAAACTGGTCTTAACTTTCCAATTCTACATTTAAAAATCTTAGCAGCAAAATCCAATAAAAAAACTGCTCCTGGATTTAAAAAAAGTAAAGAGAGAGTAATAATTCTGGCTACTTGCAATGCTTCTGGTTCTTTGAAACTAAAGCCTCCACTTATTGGAAAATCTAAAAATCCAAGAGCTTTTAAAAATATCAAAGTCAACTATCTGCCAACAATGTACTGCAACCAAAGAAGTGCATAGATGGATAGCACAATTTTTAGTTACTGGTTTTAAAAAAAACTTTGGCACAAAAGCATTTTTGAAAACAATAAGGTCCCCATGAAAGCTATCATGTGTTACAAATAATTAGATCCAAGATGCATATGTTCTTCCATACTCTGCCTCTAAAATCTGTGAACCTTATCTAGTCGACTTGGAGTTGAAGTCCCCATCTATAAGTTCTTCCGTGTTGCATCTCTTAGTCAACTCTGCAATGTCATTCAGTTGGGTTTTGAAGTCAGATATGTGTTTGTTCGGTGAGGCATAGCAACTAATGCTGTGCATACTCAATTCTTGGTAATTTTAGCATCACAATTCTTGGTCTGCTTGTTACTAAGTTCGGATGGATGGTCATGCTGGGATTAGTTATTATGCCTGCAGTGCAGGTGTAATCCTTGTTCAGTAATTGACATCCGGTCTTAGATTTCGCTCCTTTGTGTTGTTCGCTGATAAGGACAAAATCTATGCGCTCCTCGAGCATGTCTTGAATAAGGAGATCAAAAGCGATGTTTCTATACAGCTTTATTTGTAAAAACTTTATCTCGTCGTCCACTTGTCTGTTTATATACGCGAAGGGTTCTTGTAGATTTTTCCGTGTGTTCAGCTGCTTGCTGTTACTATTAGTCCTGCTTCTATTAGGATTAGTTTGCATTAACTTCATTGTTGGTTTTATTGCCGTCGACCGCAAGGCTTCAAGAATCTGTTGCTAGAATAGTCATCTTCGAGTCATTACTAATCCCGTTAGTTTGATGGACTATCCGGTTCTTCTCACATACCCGTGCTTTGTGTCCTTCATGTCCACATGTCCAGCAGAGATGTGTTTTGCGTGTTTGGATTTAGGACATTGGACAACTGTTGGTCCCAAGAACATTAATATTCATCATCATTCGTTATCTCTAACCAAAGAAAACTACCTGTATGTGACTTCTCAAGGAAATCACATCCAACCACTGCTGATTTCCAAAGATAAATCACATCCAGTCAACGAAACTGTAAGCTTTAAACGTAACTTTATTTACCGAATGACTTAAATCCGGTAATTATTTGAAAGATTTTCAATAGTAGGACGAATATCAATACGACTTTCAATAGTATATATTATTAAAGAATTAAATCAAATTAAGAATCAATATTCCATTGAAATTAATTAATTAAAAATAATTTACATTATTTATGCCAGTAAGTTGTTGCTACATTTTCCAAACTTATAAAATCTAATACATACTACCAATTTCAGTAGATTTCATAATGTTATTTCTGTGTATGATACCAATAAGTCAAAAATCTAATCTTATGAATAAAATGACATTATTCCGGGGCATTCAACATCAATTTTATTCGTTTTACAAGCATTGACGAGCCTTAGATGTCTACTTGCTGTTGCAAGGTCAAACCATCACGGCCCCTCCTAACCTACAAACGTACAGTGAGTTCGAGTTCTAGAAACGGAAGAGTTCTAGTGTCTCATGAAACGAAATTTAATGCAATAAAATGGTTGGGCAATGGCGAATCTATTAAAAAGGTGCTATGTGAGTTGCGGATGTGACTGTTGGTGATTGGAGACGTAACCGGAAAGAAATTGTAAACTTTGTAAACCAAAGTGTGAGTGGGTGGCAGTGCTTTCAGTCGAAAGACTTTGAAGAAGGGCGACTATGATCAGACGCCTGAAGCTCTTCTTCTGTGGTTTTCATCGCTTCGAGGGATGGGCAATCCTGTGAGTGAGCCAATGAGTCAAGCTAAGGAGCTTGAGTTCCACAAGAACTTGAAAGACGGCGAGGATACATTCATTGCAAGCGATAGATGACTGGACAGGTGGAAGAAAAGATATGGCATAAGTCAGCTGAGGATTAGTGTGGAAAAACTCAGTTGACTCGTCTGAAGTTTTGGGAGTTCAGTCTAAAATGGAATAAATCATTTTCAAGGAAGGAATGACCAAATTTTTTATTCAGATGAAACTGGTCTTAACTTTGGAATGCTACATTCAATAACCTTAGCACCAATATAATAAAAAAAAGCTGCTCCTGGATTTAAAGAAAGTAAAGAGAGAATCACATTTCTGGCTACCTACAATGCTTCTGGTCTTTGAAACTAACGCCTCTGCTTATTGGAAAATCCCAAAACCTAAGAGGATTTAAAAAATTTCAAAAGTACATTGTCTGCCAACAATGTACTGCAACCAAAGAAGTGCATACATGGAGAGCACGATTTTTAGTAACTGGTATTTTAAAGAATTTGTTCCTGTCACTGAAGCATTTTTGAAAAAAAAAAGCTCCTCGGGAAAGCTATTTTATTATTGAACAATGCGCTCACTGAACTGTGCCAAAAACTGTACAGTGGCGATATTAAAGCTACGTTCCTACCCGCTAATGTGACATCGCTTATACAACCTGTAGACCAAGGGGTTCGAGAAACGATGAAGAGAAATTACTGGCGAAGGCTTCTCCAGATATTGATCCTAAAATTAGACCAAAGATTGACTGTTAAGGAAGCCTTAAAGTAAGTCACATTAAAAACGTGGCATACTGGAATGTTTCAGCGTGTGACGAGGTGAAAACTATCACCATTTAAAAGTCATGGAAAAATTTATTTGGCTTAGACAGGCCCCGTTAAAAAGTACCCGACCAGGAGAATGTGAACGAATTAGTTCAACTAGCCAATGAGCTACCTGTTGAAAATCAAATCAACAGCAAAGACATTCGTGATTGCTGGAATGAAGATGTCCAGATGAAGATTACAGATGAGGAAATTATCGATACGGTTAACAATGTTAAAGACACTGAAGAAGACGACGATGACGGTTTTGCTCTAGTTTGTTTCTAAATTGTTAAAAGAATAGAGCGTAAATTTTTATAGTGACTTTTTAAGGTGCCTTTGATATATTGCTGAGACTAATAGCAAAATTTTGAATTGGCTGCAGATTCGGAGGAAAATAATTTCAGGTCCGTTAGATTAGATTCAGGTCTGTATTTCCTTTCAAAAACGTTTAGTTTTTTTATCATTAAACAATTTACTTTCGAAAAATTAATTATAGGATTATCTCATCACTGTTTTATTATTATCACTTTAGTTTTATTAGCTTATTAGATTATAGCTTAGTCATTAACTGCACGAACCACTTTTTACATCGTCATTATTTTACTAAACAATGGAATTGAATATAAATATGGTTATTGACTATTTAATGCTAATTAGTGACTTCAGGTTTTATGTGCATATTCTGTCATTTTAATAGTGCTAGAACTAGTTTTTTTTTATTATGGAACACAACGTAACAGTAAATCATTTACATCAAACCTGTGATAGACATTATGCATTATCTGAGGGGTGTTCTCTTTGTACTGAGCCTAGTAAAATAAACTCAATTTATTTAAAAGTTTTCCTCCACATACAATGCATTTTATGCAGCCGTGAAAAGAATCTCCATAATAACTAAATAATTACTATTCATATTTTGAATGAAGGCCAATTAAAACTAGTACCTTAATTGCTTACGTTTCGGCTTAGGTATGTGCCTTCCTCAAAACATGTAATACAATAGATTAACTGATAATTACAAGAATTTTTTTAATTACTTTTCTTAAATCCCATAAACAAATGACTATTATTATTTAGATTTAAAATTAAAAACTACTAAAATTAATACACCACAAGACTAACCTTATTTAGCAAGTAAATTGAAACAAATAGATTTCATAATAACTTTCGATTTCTAAAAAATCTCACAAACAAACATATTCATTTATTCAACCCTTTAACCCTCCAAATACCTGCGCGTTTTGCGCTTTCTATACGATTTCGCGGCTTACGCTAGAATCGCGTTGCATATAATCTCTGTGTTCATTTTAGTAGTTTGCACTGGGAATCACTAGTTCTTCGTCACATAAGTTTCTATTGCTCACGAACTCCGAGATTCCCAACCTATCGTAATCTAACGCCCCTTATCAAAGAAAAATTTACTCATCGGCTCCTGTTTGTTCTGCATTGAATCGTCTATTCTAAATTTATCGTCCACCCTCTGTAAAATATCGTTTTGTATCAACTAGTTTAGTTTCTTTTTCTACTAACCTTGTATGTATATAATTTTGGGGGTGCTTTAACAAGCTTAAGCATTTTCGTGCCATAAGCCGTTACAAGATCAAGACATATCGCTTTCGCGTCGGAATTAATAGCTTCCCTCAGCGGGCAATTTTAAAGGCCATCGGGCTGAGAGTAGGATCTTTTTCATCAATTAAATATTTTGATGTCGTTTGTTAGAAGCTCGAACATAGAGATCGTGTGCATAGTTTAAGCAGGCAAAGTTAGAGGCCTTGCGCTAAAGTCAACAACGCACAAAATCCTGAGAAGGAACCCAATCTCCTTAAATCCACATCCTTTTCCTTAGTCCTATCAGAAGAAGTGAAAGAAGAGAGCGCAGTTGTGAGGGTAAATGAGCTTACATTGCTTTTGTTTGAATACTAGTCGCGGTTTATTGTTTCGCTCGTTTGTTTGAATTTTACTCGAGGGTTGTGGGTAATTAATTTGTCTAGCTATCGGTATTTTCTTAAAGGCGCACGATAAATCCAGTCAAGTTTCGCTGATCTGGAGCCCTCCCTTTACATTTTTTGATCGAATCTAAATTTACGCATTTTGTTTGTTGGATAATTAATTACATAATTAATTGACTGATTATTTCGTTCATCATTCAAAATTTTATTCAATGGAAAAAATAACCTGGCATTTTAATCCTACATTCGCTCCACATATGGGTGGAATTTGGAAAGCCGGCATTAAATCGGTCAAATACCTGCGAGTTATTGGCAAAAAGCTTCTAACTTATGACGAGTTTTCGACATTGTCGTGGCAAATCGAAGCTGTTTTAAATTTGAGGCCATTGCGTCTGGTCAGCTCGGACCCCAACGATCTAAATGTTTTGACCCCCGGTCATCTTCTAGGTTTACAACCTTTAAGTAGTACACCAGATGAGGACCTAGCACCTCTGGCTTTAAATCGTCTTCCCGCATAATCTTGAAGGTCAATAAATTTACACCTGAAATTTTCAGTTTTTGGTTTTCTTGTTACATTTCTTTAATACATTTCTTAATACCAAATAAATTTCCCCTGCGGTTTTGTACAAAAAAAAAATTAAAAACAAGTGCCCGCGGTTGTAGAATTAATAAGATAAAAATGAAAATTACTTACAGGAAGTACTCTAGTTCTTCGTCTAGCTCTACGTGTTTCAGCAGTGCGATCAAAACCTCCACACACAATTGGTTTATATTCGCTTGTAGTAGTATTACTCTGTCCAGCCCATGAAACAGGGCGTCGTGAATTTCTACTAGTTGGTATCCTCTTCCCATCTAGCCGCCGACGTTCATAAGCATCAACAAATATAGTACGTGACGGGTGATTATAGTATGATTGTTGGTTATGCATTCCAACAAGTTTCTGGTGATGTTCATTATTTGGAGTATTTTCAAAATATTGAATATTTGGAGGATTATTAAGATACGTAGCTGATGATTTAATAGAAATGTTCTTCTTATATCGATGACTACCCTGAATATGTGTAGTCGAAGCTGTTCTTCCTGCGCCCTCATTAATACTTCCTTTAGGTTTAGTAGATCGATTTTCATTTACTCTATAGTTATATAAAACGGAAGACGGACTTTTATGTAGCTGATATTCATTTGGGTATCCATTCTCAACATATAGTAGTGTTGATGATGCTGCTCGATTTCGTAGACCACCATTAATTCCTATTACCGAAGTTATTTCGTTTGGCCGATAATCATATAGGACTGCCGAGGAACTACGCGCAATTTTAAAACCGCCAGTGGGTTGTTTATGAACAGCAACATACGATGGTGCTGATATATCACGCGGGATATAAGCTAAATTAGCGGACCACATTTATATAGTTAATATAATTTATAATTAAAATATTAAGTATAATATAAGTCCCATTTATTAAAATCATTTATTGCTAAAACCATTTTGTGGCACCAACTTTAAAAAAATAAATGTTAAATATTATTTAAGGATTAATCACGTTATTTCTTTTTTCAATTGCTCTATTAATAATTTGTTCTACAAAATAACTATATTTAGTTTAACTATAGTCAATTTAATTCAACTAAAGGTGAACTTATTGATGGTGAACTCGTACATTTTAAATCAAAAACAGTTGTTCGGGCTTCTTTATTTCAACTAAAAAATATATTCCTTGTTTCTAGTGATTCCTGAGAAACTTATATCCCCATTTCTTTTAACAATCTAGAGTCTGTCTAACAAGACCGTGTCTTCTCCTTCGTTTGTCACCTAATTCGCGACATAGTGTAAACTTATATTGATGCAGCTTACATATACAACAGAAAATATAGTGTTCAAACAACGTTCAAAGCAGTATTTTTGTGAACGGGGCCAAAGATGTCCATTTCGGCATAAGTCGAAACAATTCGTAAGGAAATGCATTAAGCGATAGCAAAAAAGATAAATGGTGTAGATGACTTAAATGATATAAGCGGCGTAGTGTCAAAATCACAAAGACAAAATGATTCTCAAATTTCTCGAGAAAAAAAATGACATTGCAAATACGGCACTACCCCAAAATAGGATAGTAAAAGTAATCAAAAAGACAGTTGCGTAAAAGAAACATAACATGGCAACGTAAGACACAATACTTCCTTGTTGTGAGCAAATTACATCAAAAAGCGAACTCATATCGGCTCATCATATACCATTAATTCAATTAATTATGATTGCAATAAGCAATCCTCTAATAATTCAACAATTCAATGAGTAATCACCTAATGTAATATAAATTGACTAATCAAATCTAATTCAATTCTT
>WYDF02095371.1:0-10780 GCA_009867245.2 Adranes taylori | reverse complement strand
CACTTTGTGGCTAGGATTCAAAACTATTGTGCACGAACGTTTAAGAGAATATACACCAGTTAAAAAGATAACAAAAACACTAATCCAGCTTATTACAATAAGATTGTAAAAGGAAGTAAAAGAAAAGTAAGGAGGGCATATAAAAATAGGAAAACGGATAGGTAATATTGTAGAAAATGTATAAAAACTTAAATGAAGAGAAGAAAAAAGCGAAAATTAAATTTATAATGGGCCTACTAGACGAGAAAGTTGGAAAAATATTCTATAAATATATGAGGACAGTACAAGGACATAAGGTGAAAATTAAGTTGTAGGATAAGAAGATGGGATTAATATCTGATAGCAGAGAATTATCGAAAATTTTCAATAAATATTTCCTGTCAGTGCTCAAAAAAGAAAAAAAACACAGGAAACGCTAATGAAGATAAAAAAATACCCAAAATAACGTAATTATAGAGGACCTGTTTAAGTGTAATCTTTCCGACATAATCAAACGAATTAAGAAGTTTAAGAGAAACAAAGCAAATGGACCTGATGAAATACCAATAAATTTTTTGAAACTGGCAAAGAAAGAAACAATCAGATATTTATACTACATGTTCACAGTCAGTATAAATAATTGCTCTGTACCGCAGGATTAGAAAAGTCGCTAATTGTGCCGATATACAAGAAGGGTATTAAAACAAATTTGTCAAATTATTGGACGGTGAGTCTCACAAGCACGGGTTATAAGATGTTCGAAAGAATAATAACAGATTACTTAGTAGCACAATGTAACAAATACAATTTTATGGAAGAGAGGCAACGTGGATTTAGAAAAGGCTACTTATGCGCCACGTAATTCTTATGTTTAAAAGAGAATCTCATTCAGACAATCGACAAGAAAGAGCAAGTGGACGCTGTAGCAATTAATTTTGTGAAACCTTCGATTATGTTGCGCATAGGAAACTAAAAAGAAAGCTACGGGAGCACAACAAATTTCATACGTTTGCTATACTGGACCCACGAATAGGTAACCGGCTGAAGTCAACAAGTAATTATTGATGGAGAAATGTCGCAAAGGGAAAGGTTTTGTCTGGTGTTCCTCAAGAAAGTGTCATCGGTTTAGTATTGTTTTTATTATACATGGGTGATGTGGAACTAACCTAAAATGTGATTCAGACTATTTGCAGATGACTGTGTAATATATAGGAATGTTAGGAACCTAGAAGATTGTGAGAAGTTACAAGCAGATATCAATACAAATTATAAGTGGGTCTAGGAAACGGTTTGTCGATAAATGTCCAAAAAGAAACGTAAGAAAATTAGTTTACACAAAAGAGAAATAAGATAAATAGTATATACTTTGTAGAAGACAGAGAAATAATGGGGACGGATTAGATAACCTACATAGGGCTTATTATGATGGAAAACTTAAAATGGACAGGACATGGAAAAATTCTCGAAAACGGCTTATTCGAAATTGCAAATGGTGTGAAGAAAATTGTATGGAGGCAGTAGCCAAATATTAGAAAAAGCATACAAGAATCTAGTAAGGCCACAATTAGAATAAACACAAGAAGTGTGGAATCCAAAACCCAAATTTCTTATTGACAAACTGGAGTGCAAAAAAGGCGGCGGCTACGAAGATACTAAGAGACTATCGTAGAACGTCTAGTAAGTATTACAGATATCGTTAGAAGATTCGAATGGAAAGGCTCCTCTCGTTCAGGCCTTTCCATTCCAATCTTCTAACTATATATGTAGTATTAGACGTTCTACGATAGTCTCTTAGTACCGTCATAAAAAATGTTCATTTATATATAAGTCTATAAATGGTTGGAATAAACTAGGGGACAGGCAAATTCAGAGAATCATGAAAAGCGTTAACAAAAAAGGATGATACCATATAAGCTAGAAAACTAGCAAAACAAAAGCAGAGAAGGAAGCAACCCAAATATAGGAACCAAAGAAGACAAGAGTAAAAATTGGTGCAATTTTAGTGACAACGCAGTAACAAAAATAATCTAAATTTTATATTCTCTATTCTCTATTATATCACTCCATTATATTATCATTTTCACATTTATTATTACTGCCATTATTGTGCATATATATATTCTGTTTTAAGCTAGATATAGATTACATTAGATATTGTTATACATCTACTACACAATTGAACACATGTAGACGAAAAGTGCAAAATTCAATAAATATATTATTATAAATAAGTGATCAAGTTATAGGGTTTTTGCAAAAAAAAGTCAAATGAGAGGATAATTTTCTATGTACACAGCATGTACAATGGATTTTTGTATCCTATATTGCCATAAGAACTACACATCTGTTCTTATGGCAATATAGGTGGGCATCGTTGAACATATTGCAACGACGCCCACACACGAAACTTACAGCGTCGTAACGTCGCACAATGACAGTGCGAGCTTGATCTATTTAATACGCTAACGGAACTCCGAAACGCGACGCTGTTAATGGGGAGCCTAGCGGCTATCACAAATGGCGCAAAGTTTACTCACTGATTAAACGGCCTTCGGAAAATCGTCCTCGGGCACCAGGTCAGTTTAAAGCACTTCTGAACAGATGTTGTTGATCCTCCGGTCCTTAGAAAATTTCTGAGGGCTCAGGTAGCTGCATTTAGCAAGTAAACTAGGTGTCTTAGATCCTGCGAGTAGCTGCAGTAAACTTATTTACTAATAGTAAAACACCATTAAAGTTTAACAAAACCGTCTATTATTCTTTAGACGAATAGAGAAAGAAATATAATGATGCACAAGAACAATGTCAATCAGAAGAATAATTGGCAAAATAAGAATATAGACATTAATGTAATGACATAATAATAATAAGCAAATTAATTAAGCGGCGGTATAAATGTTATTACAACAATAATTTATTATTAACATATAAAAGAAAACTGCGCATAGCATAAAAGCGGTGTAGTAACATTAGTCACTCGAATTACGGCGGTGCATGTAAAGCAAATCATATAAGTAATAAAAAAAACATTTATTAGCAATTGATAAACAATTTACAAACGCGGCATTGGTAATTGCAAATATTCTGGTGCAGGCGGTCAGTACGGAAGAAGATTCGGAAAATCACTAATGTAACACCCCGAAGTTCGTTGATGTTACTATTCTCAGCGCCTCGTGCAGCATGAACTAGGGCCAAACATAAATGTAGCGCTCCGAAGTATGTTGACATAACAGTGTCCAACACCGGCACACACCAAACTATACACTCAAGTAACAGGTTAAAAGGAAATTTCGCAATACCCCGAAGTACGATGGTCTTGTCAGGTGACTAGCTCTAGCATATACCAGAGCTGAGCGCAATAGCAGCGTCCCGAAGTCCGATGACGTTGCCTATGCACAACACTGACACAAACCACAACTATATACTCTAATTAAAAGGGTAAGGAATTTTATTAAACTCATAAGTTCGTTGGAGTTGAGTGGTGACTAATTCTAGCGTATACCTAAGCTGCACACTTACACAACGCCTCAAAACCAGTCGACGTTATCTGTGCACAGCACCGGTATACTCCACAATTATACACTCTAATAAGCGGTAGGAACAGAAATCGCGGTGTAACTTGTGCACAGGAAACAGGTAGCAGAAAGGGGTGAAGCTATTCAAAAAAATTAATAAAAATTAAAAAATAATAATAATAAAGTTTGTTGACAAAGTTTTTATCTTACGCATTTAATAAAATGGTTATACATATGTTTATAAAATAAATAAATAAATTATGCGTAAATTCTTATCATTTAACAACAACGGAAAAATATATTTAATAAATTCCTAGCAAGTATTTATAATCATTTTTACTTTGAAAGGAAAAAGATTCGTTAATATTTATTTCCTACAAATAATAAAATATATATATATACAGACTTTCCGGCATACGGAATTCACTTTTATATATCGGTTGTCCCTAAATTACTTATTATTTACTCATAACAAACGGCTATCGTCATAATATTAATAAATAAATTGTGGGTTTGGAAACAATCTTCAGTTTTTGCATAGTAATTCTTTTCACGCAAATTCAATTTACTCTAATTTTTCGAAGAAACCTGGGAGCTAAATATGATTTACTTAATTGTATTTTTATCTTCTCATTGTAACAGAAATTGAATAAGTAATTTAAAATAATGTTTACCTGCAAAATGAGGTGTGAGCAGAGAAAAAGAAAATGACAATACAGTGGTTATAATCAGGAGGAAAACAATGGAAATTAGTACAAGAAGGGGCTGGTTGGGCTACGACCGATGTGCACTTATAGGCGTTTTCTTGCCTCTAGTTATTACATGCAAATAGATGAAATATCGCTGGCATATATAAAACTCGCTTTAAAGAATAATGTAGAATATAGAAATAACATTCTGATGAAGAGATGATTTAACGGATTTAACTACAACGGTTTATTTAGAATTTAATTAACTTGTAGAATAAAATATATTTAAGAAATTAGTTATGTATAGGCATTAACTCTCATCTTAGAATATATAACTATTTATAACTTTAACGGTACAATGGGAATTATTTTTTTAAATATGAACACGTTAGCGATCACGACGTCCTATAAGGATAATTATCTCCTATAGCCATCGTGAACGACCGGTGGACATGCAGTTTGGTTGACTAAACATTCTGAGACCTTCGTTGTTTCAAATCTTGACCCATCCTCAACTGAATATCTTCACCCATCGTCGACTAAAAAATGTAAACAATTTCTATCTGTAAGAATCACAAAATATGTTACCAATTGCTTTAAAAGATTCACGAATGTTCACCAGCAAACTCATTTCAAATAGACACATATTTTTCCTCTTGGAAATCCAAACCTCTCCAGGATTCTGAAGATTCTTATAAACCTTCAGACTATCAAGATATTGTCGGAGTTAAAATTGGTGAGACATAAACTGGGCTAGTTTTCAGAAACTCCGTTCGTTGTAAAATCTTCCAATCATTTATGGGATCACAAAATATTCTAAACTATAATTCTAAACTATAATAGTTGGTAGAGCTATAGGAATTTTATTATTCAAGGTTTTAGAATGTGGGCGTAGTTCTAAAGAAATTAAACTCCACTTAAGGACGATATCAGTGATCCCGACAAATCATATTTGTTGAATAATTTAATAAAGACCCATTGCCTATTTGAAACTGTGTAGCATGTGAAGCCTATTGAAACTGATTAGGAATTAAATCAATGCGGACACAAATAATAATGAAAGAAATTATTAGTACATACGTGAAATAAATATTTAATCCTTTAAATTCAATACAGAGAATGCATTAACTGCTTCTATGAAATCTAGTTTTGATCAATAATAATCAAACACATATTAAATGATGTAATTAGATTCACAACGCTATTCAAATGCAAAACGCTAACTTATATTTAATAATTTACTATTTTACTTCTTAAGATTGCGTCACAATTAAATAATCTATTGTGCAATAATCAAATCTAAATTTAACTCGTTACATTATGAAATTAATTAATTAATGATTGGTAGCGATTTTCTATAGCCTGAGAAATAAATAAAAATGATTGGTGTAATGAAAGATTAATATTCCAAAACTACATTTAATAATATTTGCAATTTTAGGCGAGTTTCTGAGCAAATTGAATTAGTTGACATGTTTCGTGGAAACAATTACCACATCATCAGAACTGATGTGTTTGCATGTTGATTTAAAAGTATTTCTTTAAAAATTTTATTTTAACATTTTATGTATTTTGAAAATAATAAATAATATATTTTGTTAACTTTAAAAAACATCTTGATAACAAAATGTTAATTAAATTATAATATGAACTTCGATATTCAAAAACGATTGGACTTACATGTTTGTCACTTAACTAATGCTACTCGTCGCATAATTACCAGCGACAAAATTAACACACGAATATGACTACTTTCTTTACTTGAAGTTGAATTAAGTACTGGAGAGAGGAGTAAAAGCGTTTGCTAAGCAAATTTACGGAGCTAAGTGTCGTGAACTATTTAGAATTTAGACCTGAAAATTGGAATCAGGAATATTCTAAACTAAAGTGGGATTCGTTCTATATATCTTTTTGAAGAAGCGAGCGGGTCGGCTACAGACATATAAAAGAGGGGATTATCCCTGATTGCAAGAAACTAGCGGTTCCGAAAACAGTGCATTATTCTCTGACTAGCTAACTGCCTGTTTTTTTCAGCTATTTCACTTGCAGCTATTTAGTTTTAGCGGTCAGAAGACCGAATCTAACCAAAGGATTGCGAAGACGAACGACTACATAGACATCAACTGATGTTTTGTTGTTCCCTGGAGTTCTGAGAAAGACTATGAAGCTACTGTTGACATAAGTTCTATTGAATCGAATTAATAAATCCTAAGATGCTCGTGGTTAACTAACATGAACGTCTATCTGTCTACTGCGAATATATACAAGCGAATAGTATTAATACGGAGCTATCTTTTTTACTATCGGTGGACATATTAATTGAAGCATAGTTCTTCTTACAATTAAATTCATTTATCGTTTAGACATTGAAGTCCTTAACGTTTTAATTGTGTAGCCATTCTGACATTACAATATGATTGAAGATACTCATTCTATGGGGACTTGCAGTGAAAGTAATTTATCAAACGATGATTCTTTTTGCGATAATAATTTGGAGGATGGTTCTATTTGGAGGATAAAAACTTGGTTATAATAAACGAATGTCCCAAAATTTAAGAAGATTGAAATTTAGCACCATTTGTGCGGTAAAGTGTTTCCAATTAGAAAAAACAGCGTGATAGCTGACAGTATAGTGTTATTAAAAATGGAGCGCTACACGAGATTTGGCATTGATTTTAAAACACTTGATTTCGCAATTTTTGTATAAAATATGGCCGGAATAGTGATTTAGCTTCATCAGCTATAAAAACATTAATAAAAAATGTAAGGAAAGTGGATCAATTAGTGACTTTATACACTTTGGTCACCGTTCAACATGCCGTTCAACAGAAAACATCGAAGCAGCTCATGAGAGCCCAGGGGCATTAATTCGTCACCGTAGTTAAGAACTAGCCATTGCGAGAAGCTCTATATCGCGTATTTTGACGAACAATTTGCATCTTATGCTTTCAAAGTTCAATTGACTCAAGAACTGAATCTTATTTACTGACAACACACATCGAAGGGAGTTCGTTGAATGGATGCTCAAGTAGATGCTCATTTTTCAAACAAAATCATCTTCAGGGATGAGGCTCATTTTTATCTTAATGGCTTCCTTAATCCACAAAATTATCGCATTTGGGGTACAGAAAGTCGCAAGTGATTGTTAAGAAACAAATGCATCCACAAGGTGTCACTGTTTAGTGCGGGTTTTGGGCTCGACGCATCATCGACGGCCATTCATTTTCGAAGATATGGTTAGTAGGGTAATAACTATAAATGGTACTCGTATTTGCGACAGGATAATCTAGTTTTTAGTACCAGAATTGCTAGAGATGGATGTGGAGGATATATGGCTTCAACAAGACGCTGACACATGCCATATAGCTAGAGAAACATTTCAATTACTGCATATATTATGTCATGGTCGTGTCGTAATTTCCCGTTTTGCTGATCAGAATTGGCCGCCCAGATCATGCTTTTTCCTTGGGAGTTTTGAAGTCTAAGGTGTATGCCAATGAGCCCACGAACCTCTACATCTTGAAGGTGGAAATTGATTGCTGTATCAATGAAATTCGGTGACATTTATGCAGAGCGGCCATGTAAACATTTGAAAAAAGAGTAAGGAATTTACAAATTTCCCGAAAATATAAACAATTTCCCGTCGATCGTTATTGAACAAGTGAACAGATGCAGAAATCTGTCCACTTGTTCTGTCCACAAGTGGAAAGGCAGCGAAGAAAACAGAAATCCAAATCTCTTTGGAATAATGATGAAAATGGGAATAAAAAATTTACCGAAAATGCGACGGTATTGATATGCGACTCATAATGATATGTATTCAAATAGTGGTGTAAACAATGACTCAAAATAGATTCGATATGTTGATGTGATGTTTGCATGTTTCGAACAAAAAAGACCCTGTTGCACAAATTAATAGTGTTCAAGACAAGCAATCTCTTAAAACTATGCTGTCATCAACTTTATAAAGTATGCACACCTGAATGCACACGTGATGTTATACATTCGAGTTGTAAACTTTTGCAAAGATGTTTTAAACAGACAAACTTATGTCTGTGGTGCATTACAAATGAATAGAAGAGGAAACCTTCGTTTCTAGTCAACAGAATGAAAATGGTATCCAAGTTGTAAAACTACTAGATAAATGCCTTGTGTTGATGATCAGTTCCTTTCCTAATCATATTGATCAGTTAATTCCAAGTGGTACCTTTATTCTCACACCGTGCGCATGCAAGAGATGGGGTATATTGTTTTTACCTAGCAGGCTGAAAAATCTTGTCAGTTTAACGAGAGTTAGATTTGAAAGTTCCAAGGTTGACAAAACGCTTAGCCACGCTAATAAATGTTGTTCATAAATCTGATAAAAAACAGCCTGAAAATAAATGTTAAATATTCAGCATATCAGTTTATTAATTCTAGAGGGAAAAGTCTGTAACAAAGTATGTTACCCTATAAGACAAGTCTCTATAAAATTACGTAATTCTGCATGTTAAATATTTTTTATCTATTTATATATTTAATCTACAAATATTAAATATATAAACAAATACTATTGTTCCTGTCGCTGGTAAATAAAACGTATTTTCTATTATAAGTATACAAAATATGACTTTTGTTATTATTAATCTAACGCATTGTGCTGTTCCGCCTAGCATATGTTAGGTAGGGAAGGGATTTAATTTAGTCGCTTATCTATTTGCATTGACTCATCGCAATGAGTGCGCGATACTGCATTTAATGGTATGAGCATATACGTGGTACGTACGTACGTGCATGCATAGATCACGCTCCAATGCTGAGCGTCCAGGATGACACATTATTCTTTATTATAATATTCAAAGTAGGACTGCAAGAGAGTGCCCAGTGGGAAGGGCACTCACGCGTTATAAAATGCCTCCCCCGGGGTTAATCTATGATATATAGTTTATGTGTGGCCCGGAATTATCTAGGAAGTAAAACCCTCCCGGGTTATAAAAGGATCCTCCCCCCACCCCACCCCGCGGAGTTAATCTATGAAATGTAGTTTATGGTGCTTTTTATTTTAAAAATGTGGAAGTGGGACCTAAAAAATGTCATCTAAACCTAAAATGAAATGAGTTGTTATACATTCTCTTCATTTCGCCAATGTGTACACAAGCAATTTATTTAATAAATTCTGGACATTTAACTTTCCGGGATTAGATGGTGCGCCTCACAGTGCTACGCATAATACTAGACTACTAGAGTACCTACCTTTTCGTTATTCATACCGTGTGTTTAATTCTGCTCCCCGCCCTTCCGTTATATTATTAATTATTTGCATATGCTTTCCGCATTATTATTTTATCACCTCATATTACAATTTATTTAGTTGCAGGGTTTTTATTTTGTTTTGTAATTATTATTATACATTTGTACTGTTTTATTTGCACTGCGTATCTCTATTAATTTGTTTATAATAGAATTTCTATCATTTTTTTAATCGCCATTATTACGTAATTAACTATAATTTGACATTTATTCATTGTCATTTAAATGTACATAAATATTTCTTTCTTTGTTTATATTGTTTAGCAGACCAATAGACATTATTTTGTTAAATCTTTAAATGTTGTTTCATTAATTAGCACTTAGAGTCTATTTCAGACCACAAGAACTGGACTACTGTGATATTAAAACTCTCCGTTAGCAGCGTCGCAAGCGAGAATCCGTCACAAGTCTGCGGAAAGTTTCACAAGTAAGTCCAATAAGTGTTGTTTTTATAACCTTAAAACTTGATCGACTTTGGAATGAACTTTTTTGTTAATCAATCACACGTTATGAGGTCAGTACCCAGACCTCTTATTAGGCTAGTTTTATTTACATGATTTCACTTTTATGTAATTTTAGAGTAACTTTGATTAGATATGCACGATATTTTTTTGCGGGAATTTAAAATACCATTTTAGTTTTCTGGTATATTTTTGATACTTTTTTACACGATTGCTCAATGTTGGCAACCAATCTGTCAGCTTTACACTAGGTTGGTGTAATTTTTTACGCGTCTTTATTCTACACATCATTTCCGTTGACCAATGTATTGTGTTAAAACAGGATTGGGAGTATACTTGTTGAATATATAAATGAATTAAATTTGCGTAAAAATATAACGATTTTCTTATAGCATCTATGAAGATCATCTATGAGCAATTCAAAACGGAAGTATGATAAAAGATATTTAAATTTGGGACTTACGTATATTGGCAATTCAGATATACGTAAGATGCTTTTAATGCAATGTGTGTTTTATGTCATAAAATACTCTCAAACAGTTCTTTGGCTCCAGCAAAATGTTGCTGGAAATTCGAAATGATACACGTTAATTATAAAGGAAAAGGCATGCAATTTTGAGACAATGTGACTTATTAGAAAAGTTCAAACTTCAAATGATTACACTAGTAGTATAATCGGTTTACAACGTCCGTCGTCTTCCGATGCCCAATCTCCACTAGAGTTTCTGTTCGCCGATAAATCGACATCCAGGTCCCTAATTTTCATTTCGCTCTCTATTCCTTCTCTCCAGCTCCTCCGTGGTCTTCCTCGCTTTCTTCGCCCATTTGGATTCCATTGTAGTATTTGTTT
>WYDF02095360.1:0-10780 GCA_009867245.2 Adranes taylori | reverse complement strand
ATATCATTTTGATTTTCTTTCAATCATTTTGATGTTCTTTCAAAACTGGAACGGTTCGGTTCGTGTGTGGATTCTGAATTGGTGATGTTCTGACGTCGGAGGGAACGGGAGGGCGTTGAAGAGAGAAATGACCGAATGAAGATGGCCTACGCGTGCTGGTTACGAAAAGTGAAATAGTTGCCTTGCAACGTCGATTTGTTAATGACGGTACTGATTGGTTGCTGAGGATTCGTGGCGAGATTGACTCATTGGTGAGCTTCATACATTGGCGATTGGTTTGTGGGTGAGCTAAACTCGTCGGTGAGGTAGATTGAGGTCGGTTAATTTATACGGTTAGCTCGTCGGTTAGGTGAACTCATTGACGATGTCGACCTAAATGGCGAGGTGAGTCTTCTTGAGTTCATTGGCTTCTTCAACGTTATTCTTCTTTCGGTTATCTCTATCACTCGGATAATGGTCTAGGGGTTTAGAAAATATGTAAATATGAGAACAGACATGAAAGAAAGTAAATTATTAAGAGGGTCTAAAGATTCGGCTGAAAATCGCTAGTGGTATTTAGTCATAAACCTGCCTGTTGTTTATAGTGAATTTTGTTTTACATTTACTGACTTGGTTAAGTTTAATTTAGAAGTAGCATACTGATTTGTTGTGACGATTGTGCGATCAAACCCTTCTTTACACTACGACTATGCTCGCCGACAAAAGTCAGATTTGAACATCAAAAGAGAATTATTCTGATTGAAAGCTGCGACTAATCTCATTCGATGACAATCAAACAAAGCTCCAAATTCGTCTGCCTGAAACTGGCTAATGGATGGCTTTTTATAATAAATTAGAGATTTTTGGCATCCGGCTTCGACGGCGGTAGTTTTGGTTGTTGCCGACGATGACTAGACTGGCTTTAGTCGAAATTACTGCTAAAATCGTTTTACGTAGAATACGAAGAGTACAATGGCTGCATGCTAAAAAATTAATGTGACTATACAAAAAAAAACTTATGTCATTCGCTATTTGTCTGATTAACGATTTATTTATTTAATTTGTTTACGGTGAATTAGCAAATCATGTTATATGTCGATATTTCTTCTTAGAATTATTTAACCTCTGATTATTACAAATTGCCTCACCCGATTATGAATTTATATATAGAAATTAAAATGACTAACCAACATAATATAAAACGAAAAATTATTTATTTGTTTTCTGTAACTGGTTTTCAGTAAATGCAAAAGAGATTATAAAATCCTCGCCATTTTGTGAGTCAAATTATTCAATCACATCAGATTTGCTGGCTAAATATTTTTGTAATAAAAAGGCTCTTGTGAGGGCATACATAAAGGCAGTTTTCCAGATACCTCTCTGTAGAAACTCAAGCTCTAAAGATTTATGTAATATTATAGAAATGAGGTCATAAAAATCTGCTTGCTCTTGAGAGTTTAGGCATCAATGTGAGTCAATCGGATTTATTAATTATCTACATTCTCACAGAAAAATTGGATTCACAAACCGCTGAAAATTGACAGAAATTTACTTCTACAGGATATCTTCGAACGCTCACTAGTTTTGTATCATTTATAAAGAAAGTGTCTATTTCGAGAACTATTAGGAGAGAGACAGATCAAATATAAGCCAATTTCTCTTGTATGTTGAAAATCTAGGGTCCTTCGCATGTATCATATTAATTTATTTTGTCGGAATTATATGTAAGGGTTCTCATAAGACATTTAAATGTGACTTTCTCCAAGCTTGAAGCAACTGCTTGATTGGGTCGTGTCCGTTCTTTGAAAACTAATTATTTGCGATGTATACATTTCAGCAAGGCTTGCAAATCTTCTCACTGTAAAAGATGCAATCAGAAACATTATACCTTACTATATTTCAAACCTGCCACGCTACAAATTTAGACGTTGTTTTTATTACATCCCAGATTACTCTTATCAATTCCAAGGAGACTCAAGATCCAGATCAAGTAGATATAACCAATTCTCCAAAACAGAAGTCCTATTATCTACCGCGATTGTCGATGTTCTTACCAAGAATTGCCAGAAATATCACTATAGTGTACTCCTTGACACTGGATCATAGTCAAATTATATTAGTATTGATTTGTGCCACAAATTAGGTTTGCAAAGAATCACTACAAGACATGATGTAACTGGCTTTAATGGGATTATTTCGAATACAAATGCCCATTGCAATTTAAAATTTATCTCCAAATCTTGTAACTTTTCATGAAACATTTCGCGTTTTGTTCTTCAAGAAATTCGTAAAGCTACTACGGCCAGACGATTAGACGTTTCTAATTTAACTATTTCCATTCATATTAAATTATTCGATGCTATCCTCTATATTCTAGCTCGAATACGCTTACTACTAGCATTGTTTCTAGTACTACATTGGAGAAACTTCCTTATCTGACACATATACGGGATTTTCAAAAATATCCAAAGTGGATCGTATACTCACATGACTTTCTGAAATTGAAGAAGAAACAGCTGCTAAACCGTTTATGTCCAAAAATAAGTTATTCTGTGCAAAACATTTTGTAGGCCACACGACCAGACAATAGTGTGGCTGATTTGTATTATTAATGCCTTTCAACACTGAACTTTCAGAATTAGGCTACTTTAAGCCACAAGCACTTAAACGTTTCTATTCTCTTCATCATAGGTCATAATCCAACTTTTGTCAAAGCCAATTTTTACTTTCCACATTGTGGAGTCCTTAAAAAGAAAACTTAACAGGCATGTCCTTAAATGACATTCAACTGACGGGATCCCATAATTCAAAACGACTTATTTCAATACTAGTCCGATTCAGACCGATGCCATATCTGCGGATATTGCACAAATGTATCCCCAGTTTCTTATTCATCTTGTTCAATGCATTTTGTAAACATTTGATGCCAATGCTGAACCCGACATTTATGAGCTAAATACCATCACATATAAATAAACGTTCACAGATGTGTTGCACTCCTCAATTCGTCTACCCACAAAGTTCCCCGCCCCTGTATTTGCTTACAGCTCGGACAGCATCGTTGCTCGTTTTGTTGCATATTGAAAGTATTTGCCTAAAACATGCAGAGCTGTGATGCCCACTATCCTGCGGCCGCTATATTTCTTCTTTTGGTTGGATAATGAAAGTATTTTCCTACAGCGCGGACAGCTTCGCTGTCGGCTTTGGCTCCGCCTGTGGCTGCTATGTTTCTACTTTTAGTGGGATACCAAAAATACTTGCTTACATTGTGGACAGCTTTCCTGTTGGCTCCTACATTGGGTATAAAGACTGCGTTCATTACTATCCAACTGGTTCAAATATATGAAGTTGAGTATATATGCTAAACAAAAGTGTAATGAGATGTCTTCCAGGCATAAAACATAAATTCATGACATAGGAAATGAAACAAATACATGACACTTCCTGGACTCTCTGAAACTTCGCTTAACATTCTCTCCCGGGAAACATCCCAAGGGTACCTTTTAAATCCGCGTTCTGGTTGTCTCCCCAGGCCGTCGAGTAAGACAGGGTCCCAATATCTGTACAACATATCGGTGAGACTGCCTCAGCAATCGACGCATAATTTTGTCCACTTTCACACTGCCGGTTGGTGACCATATTGGGGCCGCTAGGAATGGGGTTTGAGGCTCTGCTGAGGCCATGGGAGGGTTGAACTAGAGAGTGGCCAAGCGAGGTAGATGGAAGGTCGGAGGACCCTTAAAACATAAGCCCCACCACACAAGTGTCTGAAAGCTCCAGTCGTTGACAACTTACATACCAACACACAAGAGGCACATCGAAATCACTACATTGGCACAAAACACAATAACACTAACAACTCAGATTAGGACAGCTGAGAAAAAAGGGAGAGGAAGGAGGGAAAAACAAAACCAACCATGAGTACAGGAAAAGGATAGAATGGAAGTCAATTCACGCCAAAACACATGAACGCTGGGCGCCCAAGCCCAACATAACAGGAAGGCACTGTACATAGTGTTTGCCGAACACAAGGAAGGACATAGAGCCCTATCTAAAGTTGTAGACCCAATGTGGTGATGCAGAACCAGAGGTAGGGAAATGTGCAGAAGAAGTGAAAACACCGGTGACAACAGGGTCAGGGATAATGGCGTCTAGTGGACCCGTAAGATCCGGTTGAAAGTAGGAACTAAAACAAAAGACATTTTGGATCGATAACATTACCGGAGTTGTGGAAAGGCATACTGGTTGACCTCTGGGCAGAGGGAGACACTCGAAATAGAGGCGCATATATGAAGTGTCGCCATAGAACAAAAAGTATTGCATGAGCCATCCTGGTAGTCAGGAACCTAAAAAGCAGCTGGTAGGATTGATGAAACATCATCCACCAATGTAGTATTCTATTCTCGGCAGGACTTACAGAATCAAATGGAATGCATAGGCCTAAAAGCTAGCCATTCCTAAGATCGCATCAGATCGGGGCGGACAAGATTGGGGTTTAATAAGAAAGGTCACCAAATGGGAATTTGAAACTACAGATATGCACATAGTCGTCTATACAAGGAAAATGAGGGCCGCAGAGAAAACAGAAGACCCGAACCAGGAAATCGGCAAGGTATCCAAGGTCGCCCCTAAAGAGGCAGCTAATTGATTGATCGTTGGGAGCGGAAGGACCAAAGCTGGTCTATATCGTGGAGAGACCAGGAAATCGAAGAGACCCTGATTGGAAGCTGTTATCCTTAAGTCTAGCCCTGGATGATCCTACAGTTATAATATGATATAAGTCGGAGATATCCTCCTTGAGGATATCTCTTCCTTGGGGTCAAAATTGTAAGGACTAGTAAAATAAAGAAAGGGGAACCGCTGGTGCAATTGGCTAAAGGTAAACTGGCCAAAGGCATGAAAGCTACTCTCGACCAAAAAATGACAAATATAAATATTAGAGTTAGAGGGATGGGCCAAGAATCGGTGGGTCTAATATCGGATATGGAGGAAGTAGCCACCAGGGCTGACATTGTTGATGACCTGGGTAACACTGTAGGGGAACAAATAGAATAAGTAACTTTTGAGAGAATAAAAGCAGCGCCTATGGGCACACTATTTGTAGCTACAAAATAAAGTTAGGGCTGGCAAATTGTAGAATTAAATTGGCCCTACTAAGATGCTTTAAGTACCTAGAAAAAGGCCACATAAGTTAAACTTTTACAGAGCATGGCAAACTGAACGAATGTTATAAATGTCGCAAAGCGAGACCCTCTGAGGAGGAGCCGCACTGACAGCTGTGGGCAGGAAGATCTAATGGGTACTCAAAAAAAGCACAATTACCTCTAATAATAATAGGGTAACTATACAGACAAGGATGGGCCCTTTGCACTCATCCCAACTGGCTGGCAGCCTTGCGGCTCAAAGGGAGGTAGATTCTATACACCTGCCCCAAGAAAAAAAAATGTTTAGAAGCTCTACAGCAGATTGCAGGCGCTACGCCGACAAGGTTGGGCTAAGAATTACAGCAGTGCAAACCTTGAGTACCATTGTCCAAATTAACCTGAAGAGATCTAGATATGCCCATTAAATGTTGCTGCAATTTGTGCGAGAGAACGACATTTAATTGGTAATTGTGAATGAACCAATCTGATTAAAACTCAGCGTGTAGCAATGGCCTTGCATAGAAACGGGAATACGGGGATTTACTCCTCCAAGGGTCAGCTAAAAAAGATCTGGTCAGAATACAAGGGCTTTGTGGTAACTCTTGTGAAAGAAGTTTATATTTTTAGTTGTTACGTCACCGAATATCACACTTGGAGAGTTTCATCAGTACTTGGATGTCTTAGAGGCAACACTACACGACATCAAGGAGAACGTTATTCTGGTGGGCGATTTTAACGCGAAATCAGCAAGCTGGGGCACTCGAACCTCGGACTCCAGAGATAGCGCCCTCTAGAGGCTCTTGACATAGTGGTATGCACCACGGGTCACAAACCAACATAAGTGAGAAAACAGCGCTCGTCTAGGATTGTCACCAAGTTTGGCTCCCAGGCTGCTGCAAGGAGACTCTCCGGGTGGAAAGTTCTGGATATGGAAACAGGCACTGATCACCTCTGTATTAGATATAACATTAATATTCAGGGACTGATCCCCAATACGCAGAAAGAAAAATTGGTCCCTAAAAGTTCGCGAGAGACAAATTTAATGCGCCATTCAAGAGGGAAGTCATCCAAAAGCGTAAGTTTCGAAAGCCATATGCAAAAAAACTGCAGAATTCATTACTGATGCTATCACTATAGCGGGCGATGCTTTCTGTCTACGAGGCTGACACACGCCAGGGGCAGGCAGATTTACTGGTGGAACTAGTCTATCGCAAGTTTGCGCAAAAACTGTATCAAAACGAGAAGAGTCGTTAGTAGAAGCAAAAACCTTATGCCTCTGGCTGCTGATTAATCAGACTTAAAGCAAGATAGACAAATGCTAAGACAAGATATCTAAAAACTATATACCATTTAGAAACTATATACTATAGACCATATAAACAATCAACGCAATAGCTATACTGTTAGAACGGCTCCTTTTGAGCAGGACTCATGAAGCACTAGTGAATTACCCTCTCGAAAATATGCAGTACGGATTTAGGGAAGGGATATCAATTGTTGACGCTATTAGAAGGGTACAAGAAGCGAGATATAAGACTGTAATGGTACGCGGCGAACTCGCATGATTTGGGGACTGGCAACAGTGGACGTGCAGAACGCATTTAATTCGGTGAGTCTTCGAGGCACTTGCTAACTGCAATTAGGAAAAGAAACATGCCTGCCTACATAATCAGGATGATGGTAAGCTATCTGAAAGACGCTTGTATATACTGAAGGTGGGCAAAAATAGTTGGGTCCTTGGCCCGACGCTATGGAATGTCTTCTATGATAACCTCCTCAAAATAAAACTGCCAAGTGGAACAGAATTAATTGCATTTGCTGACGATGTTGCATTTGCACTACTTCCGCCGATATATGTCTGGTGGCAATATTCTCCCTAGTAGCAAAAGGAAAATATTGCCACTAGACCTACATCGGCGGAAATACTATCTCTTTTAAACAACAGGTAGAGTACTTGGGAGTTACCCTCGACAGGAACCTCAGCTTTGGCCCGCACAAGAAGAAAATGGCTGAAAAAGCGATGGAGATAGGAACCAGATTTAAAGGGCTGATGATGCGAGTGCGGGAACCTCTAGCGAGCAAAAGAAGGTTCCTGAATACTATCGTGAACTCTGTGCTGCTCTATGCCGCGCTGGTGTGGGCAGATTTCAATCGTTCAGCAAAGTCAGCACAACAAATGAAAAGAATACAGCGATGCAAGTATATAGGGGCAAGTATCGCATAAGGACTGTAGCCACTGTCGCATGACCAGTGAGACAAGCACTGAAAGACAGGCGATGACGGAGCAATTTCGCGTGTCCGGATCATGTTCAAGTGGCAATAAAAATGGGCCGTGGACATTCGCGTAAGTTGGACCCACCTACTGCTCCCAGAGCTGCGATTCTGGGTAACTAGGACGCACGTCGAAATCAATTATTAGACTACTCAAATATTAGCAGGACACGGCTGCTTTGCTGCATACCTTTATAGAATCAAGAAAGTCGCTTCAGAGATATGCGAACATTGCAGTACTACAGTGGATGATGCTGACCACACTTTTTCTCCTGTTCAGCTTGCGAAGATGATAGACAGCAGGTCAATAAGATAATAGGATAATAGGAAAGATCATTAGTGCCACAAACCTTGCTAAGACCACGCTTGCAAATGAAAGAGGATAGATAGCGGTGGTCAACTTTACAACACCAACAGGATATTTGGAAGAAAGCTTGAGTTTGACTTAAAAACAGACAAAAAAACGAAAACGCGGCTATGGACAAAAATGCTAAATAAATGAGCACAATCTCACAAGCATATCTGCGATAATTATAGGATGTCCAGTTCTAAGTGAACACCCTATGTACACGTAGAGCCTTATGTATTACAAGGTTACAAAAGATTACATGGTATTTTAAAAGACGATTGAAGCAAAGTATACTAATAGATGAGCTCAGGCAAAGGTCAAATGGTAGACAAGACGACCTGACCAGCCACAATAACCCAATAAAAAGTACCCCCAATGTAATGATAATGCGGTTCCAGAGGACGCAGAGGGCTAGAGGTCAGTGAAATGAGCAAAAGCCAAATCGGTTTAATGAGTCGGAGACCCACTCATGACTCTTCATCTCGTCAGGTTATTTCGTAACTTGGCAAGGGGTAGGAAAGAGCATGGTGTGGTCTTCCGTCCTTACATGCTTCTCTCTTTTGAGTGGTTAGTGGTAGCAGCATTAAGACCTCATTAAAAAACAGGCAGCCTTGTATTACTACAGGCAAAATACGGTCTTTTCCTGAAGGTTTGCATAACTTGAAGGTTGTCCACTCTAGCCTATTTTCACAGGAATATTTGATTTGCTAATTGACTAGTTCTTGTAGGCCCTGCTGTCACCATAGATATAGCATCGCTTTCCTCCAATTCACCGTCGTCGTCTGCAGATGACTTATGCAATTGGAGTATTCTTCAGCTAAGACTTTCGGTATCCTCGTCGCTGTTGTTACGTTTTAATACCTTCACAAAAACTTTGACATGTACTTCACTATAATTTCCTTATTGTCTTTTGACACTTAAATATACTAGTTTGATATTTAGCCACCGTGCAATAAAAAATAAGCACGTGTCCTTATCAGGAATGTAACTCTAAATGACATTTTATTCACTTAGATTTGATTCATTATGAGATGATGCATTCATGTGCTATCTATTTTTAAAACAAAACAATGGAATAAGGAATGCGGAGGTAGCAACAAATCTGAATAATAAAATCATTTTGTTCTATTCCTATAATTTCATTAAGATTGTTTAAGATAAAAACCCCGTATTTGAAGAAGTGATATAGTTTTAATTTTATAAATTTAGATCAAGAACGGACCGAGCCCAATAGGAGTGTATTAGTTTTGCAAATTATACGTATGTGCAAAATATGACAATTATTAAATTAATCCAAACACATTTATAACCAGTACGTGAACACATAATGATTCATTAGTGATTTTATGATTCTTTATTAATTTTATGTAAATCAGTGCAAAAGAATGTCAATATCATATTGCTTGACCTTTTATTAACCAAGTTTAATAAATAATTAAAAATCATTATATCTGTTATTTCTTTAGCAACCTATCAGAAAATAATTATTGATGAAGAACATATGTTACGTATATAGGTGTCATTCATATTTTTAATGTTTTTTAGTTATTATTACTGATTTTATTTACACACAGGCCGGATGGTCAGACCGAGTCAGACCATTCGGAGCATCATCTAACTACTGACTATTTTTTCTTTTTTGTTGCTTTAACCATATTTATTATTTTATCCCATTTAATTATTTGTGTATTAAGTTTCCATTATTTTATATATATTTTTTTGTCAGAAGATCCATAATAATTTAAAAAGAAAGTAGCTTTGGCAAGTAGTTTACCATTTTTTTCATAAACCCCCCTTATCCCTTTTGGTACTTTTCTCATTATTGCTGTTCCTTCTGTATCCTCTACCAAAACTTTTTCCAATTTTTTTCTCTCCTTCCATCTGTTGCTACACATCATACGCATCTATTTAATCTAATGCTACGCTGATTCCTACTCATCTATTTTTGCGGCGTTTCCAGAAATCTAGATTCATGCCTCATATCCTGTAAACCTTTCATTCACACCCATTGAAAACCTGTTACATCTTGCCATACTCAGGCATCTAAATCTAGTGATTAATATCTTATCATCCATATTTATGTACTCTGCCAAATATCTCACCTTCGTTCTTATTGGTCTAATTTATTTGTTTCTCCCATTATATTTTGAGGAAATTTTGAGCGACTTTGTATATCTTTCCACTTTTTATGGAAGTTGAAAATTGTAATGTTGGAAATTTGAAGTTGAAAGACTGAGACTGATAATCATAACCTGTACCTGAGACATACTCGGAAATTTCCGAGTAAATTATATTATTGTCATATTACATCTAGTGAGAAATTGGCAATCGCGTTGATGATAGTCAAAATTCGCTGAACAAATACGGCACGAGAAAGACGAAGATCTAAAGTTGTATTATTTCTAATTAAATTCATGTGCAAAATTAACACACCACTCAAAAACTTCTATATACTTTTATCTTTCACATACAATATACGTACAAGTACATGCTTTGAGATTTTTTTTTCAATTTTACTTTAGTACGTCTCTTGCATTCAAATCAATTCAATCCTCTCAAACATAATTAAAAGAGGGGCCATAAGGTACAATTTAGCGCAAAAAATTGAAAAACATTTTTTGTAGGTGAAAAAAAAAAAAGAATGGCGCTTCAAAAATTTTCAAAAATCTTTTAAGAACAACCTTTATTTTTTTACATTTTGGAAGCCCTTCTAATTCGCTTTGCAATGATATCACATATGATAGTCTTACTCTAGCAGTTCCAAATATATAGGCCCTAATATCTTTAAAAATTCTTAATTGGTTACTACTGTCACAGATTATCAATAATAATACATATGCTATTTATTGACGCACAACACACAATGACATTTGTTTTTGTTTTTCAAATCTATCGTACATATATTGATATTTATTTTCCCACGGTCGTATGCCATATATTTTTAAATGAAACAAAAGACGACGGGTTTTAATTCGTATTACATTATGTTGGAGCTTCGCCCCAGTACAAAAACTAATTTTCCAAAAAATACATAAAT
>WYDF02095349.1:0-10780 GCA_009867245.2 Adranes taylori | reverse complement strand
ATGATTATTTTATTGAGAAATTCAGTTTTAAAATTAGAAGACTGAAATTTCGCTCGCATATAGTATATTGTATTATGGGTCGAATGAAAGTAATGTCATCCCCGCAAGTGGTATAGAGCGCGATGTTGCCACATTTAAAATTTTACAACTTTTTTATATATTTCACGAACTATATAAGATAGGGCAGGAAAAGATTGAATAAACTTTATTCTATAGGCCACCAAAAGCTCGTTCAATTTTATTTGACACATTTTAATATAAAAGTAGAAACTAAGATAGCTACAGGCTGTTTTTTCTTTTGTAAAGTTTGTGATCGATTTACTCGAAACCGGGTATTGTACTACATTAAATATCTCTGTTCCTAAGAAACTTGAAAAAAAAAAATTGGGGAACAAGTATAAGACCCAGGGAGCTCAATTTTACGCAAAGCGGGCACGAAGAAAGAGTGACTCAAAAACGGTATTGGAGAAAAATGAAGTCTTAAACGGCAGCAGACCGCTCCAAAGCGGACAAATTCATAAGACAAAGGCAGTCTGGCGTGCGAACTGCTCTTTTATAAATAAGCCGACAAGAGAGTTAAGAGGCATCGTTGGTCATGCCAAACCGGACAGCGCAGCCAAATACGGGGAAAATGTGAGTCAAGAGCGGCCGTAGGCCGTGGCAGAGCGGACAGCGAAGGTGTCCGCGCCGTAGGCAAATATGGGGACCAGGGGATTCATGGGTTAGACTAATGTTGTTTAGTTTACCCTGAACACTATTGTGCTAATTGAATTTAATCGACTACTTAAAAGGTGACAGTTAAAACTAAAAGGTTCAACTTTTGTTTTATGCAACATGTAACAAAATTTAAGACTTCTAGTATATGAAAGATGGGGTGGCGATCACGTCCACGAATTTTTTCAAAGATAAATGGTTATATTATTTTCAATCATTGTTGGCATTTGGGTGTACTTCGAAGCAGACAAACCAAATTCCAGTGATTAGTAAATACTTTGTGTTTTACAGTCAAATTCCGGCAAATTTCGTGATGAATTTATCTCTAGTGCGCGGGCAAAAGAGCTTAAGATAAAATATGAAGATTTGAGTTAAAACAACGTTTGTCGAACTACATTTTTCGCATAGATGTTACTGGAAAAAGAGATTTAAGTTGTCGTGAAATGTAACATTAATATGGTAGATGGTAGAAAGGACTTAATATAATTTTTTCGGTTAAAGAGACATAAGTTGACTTAATTACTTAGAGCTACTAGTCCTCATTTGATACAAGAGACTTAAGTTGATATAAATATACGTAAACGAAATACAACATAAGTCCATATGATCACGTCTAAGCGCATGCGTGCTATTCTAACCTCTAATTTTATTTTTATTCTCTTTTTATTTTATTTTTATATGCAGACCCGTTGTACGCAGTTTCAGACATTTCTTCTGACGACAGCGGTACCGAAATTTTAGAAACAAAGTTAAATCTCAGAAAGGTTAGCCAAATATAAAGAATCCGACAAATAAAATTACAGAAAATAATATTCATTTAGAAGATGAAGTAAATCACTCTCAAGAAACAACTCTAACGAATGTAGGAAAATAATTACGCAAAACAAACTAAAGACAATAAATTTTATTAAAATGTATTAGAATTCAATATTAAAAGAATTAATTCTGTAGAATTCGAACATGAAAATCAAGCCAGAAATATTACAGAAACGCCAATTTCTAAACGGTATGCTGAAAATTAAGACACGAAAGAACAATAAAACGACAAACAGGAAAACAATATGTAACTGCCAAAGGAAAAATACAAAGTAAGCGTGAAATAAAACAGTTAATGAAGTGCAGAATAAAATGACTGAAGAATTACGAGAATTATGTTTTTCTGAATACTGCAACCCATGAAAGAACAAATTATATAGGAAAATTAGTAACAAAAAAAGAAGATAAAGCTCGTCGCATAAGAAAAGCGGAAATTCTAAAAATGTTTCTTACGAATATTTTTTTGAAATTAATGGAGGGCGACGTAAAGTTTGCAAACAAGCGTTGCTTTCAGGTAACTGAAAAATTTATACGAAATACATTAACAAAGAAGTCTAAAAATTCTTTTAGAATTTGAAAGAACACCGACGAGGTAAACATGAACCGTCAAATAAAATACCTATTGAAAAAGTAATGGAAGTAACAGGACATATTAATTCTTTTCCTAAATATGAAAGTTACTACACAAGAAGCGTTAATGACAAGCAGTATCTGCCATCACATTTAAATCTTTTAAAAATATATCAATTGTATAAAGAAGCAGTACTCAATCTTGTTGGAAGGAAAATATATGAGTGAATTTCATAAATTCAGGTTGGCTTTTAAAGTTCCAAAAACCGATACATGACATAAGTGTGAAACCATGCATATGCAACTTGAAATCTCGTAAAGACCCAGCAGAAATAACTATTATTAAAACATCCCAACAGAAGCATCATGAGGGCGCTGACAAAGCTTATAACTCAAAAAAGAAAGACAATGACCGCGCTAAAATTGGTGTATCTTTTAATTGCAACTCTTTCGATTTACAACAATGTCTGGTGACGCCCTTGTTAGAGACCTCCGTCTTCTTTTATAAACGCAAGTATTGGACATACAATTTCACAATACACAATGGTTGTTCTGGCTCAGCCTCCTGTTATTTGTGGCATGAATCAATAGCGCTGCGAGGCGCTAATGAAATAGTATCCTGTTTATGTAAGGAAATAATGAATTTATCCTCAGAAGTCAAATCAATTACTTTTTACTCAGACTCATGTGCCGGCCAAAATAAAAATACACATGTAGCAGCTATGTTTCTTAGTATAATTAAATTTTCTTCTCTTAATGAAATTAATAATAAATTTATGATACCCGGACATTCTCACATGGAATGCGATGTTGATCATTCACTAATTGAAAAACTGAAGCAAAGGACACGTACGAAGATATCTCATCCATATGATTGGGCTATTTTTAATACGGTGCGTTAATAAAAAGATACCATTTAATTTTATTGAGCTAAATCAAGATGATTTTGCGAATTTCTTATAAAACTAAACTCCAATGGAGGGATATTTCATATGCGCGACTGTAAGTGACTCAGGTACACGAAATAAAATGGAATAATTTATTACAAAAATAGTTTAGATGAGATGGAAGAGTTTAAGCAGATTAATTTTAATAGACGGGGACGTCCTGGAAACTTAGAGTTGAAGAAACGTTATACTGATGGCCCTTTGCCGATTGCAAATGAAAAGAAAATACATTTAGTAGAACTGTTGCCGTGATTTAGAAGATTACGTTTCAGATAATATAAAATTAACTTTTAGAGATATACTATTATATAAATGGTAAACATGTCTTAACACAATTTTTCATGGATCCTATAGATTTAAGTCGCCTTTAACTTCTTTAAATTTTAAATGTTACTAAAAATACCTTTTCGATAAGATTTGTTATTATTATATCTGTTGGAATTAAACAATAAATTAATATTTTGAAAAAACGTGATATAAGATTTTTAATACTGATTTAAAGTTTCATAAATTGCTCACACAAATCAGTACTTTTTGATTTAAGCCCTTTTGGCCGCGCACCAGAGTTATATTCTAATACAATTTAAAAATCACTCTATTTAAAAAGGTTTTGGATGTTACATGTTCAAAAGATTTAAGTTTAAATCTTTTGAACATGTAACACAGACTTTTATTTTATACAGAGCATTTTATTTTGCTTGGATCTTATAAGCGTAATTTATTTATAAGTATATTTACCATCAGAATTGTAATAACATTGATGTATAATAGATGGAATTTAATATTCCTTATAGTACTTTTTGCTCAAACAATTTTAGCTTTGTTCATTGTGGATAGTTCACAATATCCTATTGTGAACTTAAAATAATTTGCCAAGCTGAAAAAATTACTAACATGTGACAAGAGTTTGTTTAGCCGTTTCACGGTCTCATCAGATATGTGACTGTGAAACGTTAACAAACGTGACTGTTAACACCTAAGTAAGCACATTGGTGAAAATATACGCTTTTAGCGACAAGTAGACTGAACACGGCAGCCAAAAAATTTAATAAACCCATTGCTATTGTATAGCAATGTACCGTTACAGCTGAGATTTTTACACCGACATGTGTGATAAGACCGCGAAACGGCGAAACAAACGCTTGTCACATGTTAGTAATTTTTTCAACTTTGCAAATTATTTTAAGTTTACAATAGGATAAATTGTTTGTCCACAGTGAACAAACCTAAAAATGTACTATAAGGAATGCTATATTCCAACTTTTATATACTAATTTATTTATCTTAACGAAAACTGTATTTCAGCTTCAGAAAATCTAAGTTTTTATTGACATCTTGAAAGTTTTTTATCACTAAAATATATTATGTTTGGTTTTTCCCTAATTTGTTATTTTAAAAAATAATTTTTGTGATATTCTTAAAGGCAAAGCAAACACACACTGAGAAATTTCTAATTATGAATTTTGGTACTAACTTTTTATACTAATTAAGAATTTAAAATGAATTGTGAGTTAATAATTCTGCTTTGTAACAGGATAATTGAAGATAAAAATGGTGCCTTAAATGATAAAGATAGAATATTACAAGAGAAGGAAGCTGAACTCAAACGGATGCAAGAATTGCTCGAGAAAATGCAAGTACAAATGCAGAAACAGTAAAAAGTATTAGAAAAAACTTGTAGTTAATATTTATGTGGGCATTTCAGAAAAATACTAATCCTTACTGGATATAAAGATATTACCTAAATCAATAGATTACATCAATGTTTACATTAAATCCATATTTATTATAAATCTTCAACTTTTACAATTGGTGTTATATTATTGTGAGGCCAAATTGAATAAGGATCCATGGTTTATTTTGCAAGTTTCTGTAAATAACAGTTAATTTCATTCGATCGTTAAATAATCCTTACTATATACATAATTATAGCAGTTGTAAAAGTAATAAATAAATGTTACACACATATCATTAAAAGTAAAAGTAGGACATCGTATGATCATTTCTGGTGAATCTCCCTAATGTTCTATATATTAGTAGAGTATGTAGAGTACTGGATATATTGGAGATATAGGGAAGGGAAGCACGATATACAAGAATTAATAGTAATAGGTATAAGGGCAATTGTACTAATGTGAAAGAGATAACAAAGAAAGGAAGGAATTATAACAAGGACGATGTACAGGACCTATTACCAGCGAGAATTTGACGTCGTTTGGACATTAGGAAATTTTTCCGATTAAACATTACTGACAATAGTTTATATTAATTTTTGTAAATCGATTATTAGGTCAGTAAGTTATACATGTGTCCTTGCAAAAAGTCAAGTATTATATGCCGTAGAGACTAATGTCACTAGTAAATCCACAAGATTGAGTAAATCGAGGCTCAGCGCAACCAGTTATATGGAAAAATAATTAGGGTTAGGTGAGGTTATGTATTGTTCAGTTTTTTCTCAATATCTTTTCTTTTGTGCGCCTGACTGAAAGAATATTTAGTTATTACCAATTACAAAATGCATTTTACAAAACGAATTTTACTAAAATATTGATCTGATGCGTACGAGTGTTTTTGGGAAAAGTAATCTCGCTGACTTCTAGTATACTAGAATACTAGTCTTCTAGAGTTTCTTCACCTCTTTAGTCCAGAAAATGTGCAGAGGCTTGAACATTTTGGGCCTTCTTTTTGACAAGTAATTGCAAACCTGACATTTTTTTGCAGCATTGCCTTTTGATATAAAAATTTCAGCAAGGATTGAGGTGATGAATCGTTACTAGCATGAATTGGTGTAAGATCTTGATCTGTGTGCGCATCCAGCCCCAGCCACTTGGGTATATATCGCGTTTTGTAATTTTTCCAAAATTATACTTTCATTGTTCTGTAGTTTGAACACTATTGTTCGTAGGAAAAATTTATACAAACAAAAATATTGGCAACGTTTGTTCTCTGTAATATTGGTAATCATTAATTTTCATTCAGATGCATAGAATAAGAGATATTAAGAAAAACTGTATAATTGCGCAAATTTGTAGCATACAAGCTAACTAGTAATATTGGTCGCTATAACATCTAATAATTATTATAGATACTGGACCTTTTGCAAGGAAATACAAATTTTCAGTATATATTGACTTCACCTATAGTTGGGAGATTTTATGAAACACTGTAGAAAAACGAAAATGAAAATAAGAAACTTAAATGCTATTTATACATAAATCAATTGTATATTATATGCCTGTAAATAAAGGCCATGGATTTCTGTTGGTGTACGAGGTATGATCAAATAATACACGGAATTATAATTTTTTTTCGATAATCCTTATTTATTTCTCAATATTAATATTGTCTCCTTCAAAGTAATCCCTATTAGACTTAATACACGCAGCGCTTTTTCAACTCTTCAAATCCAGTCTGAAATTCAATTTTCGATATGGCGTTTAATTGCTTTAGCTATTATGTCTTGATCTCGTGAATATTGGCGGAACTTCGTCATTCATGGTTTTACTTATCTTCGGTAATAGAAAAAGTCGTTTGACAGGAGGCGCCCTATTATCGTGATGCAATCGCCAGGAGTTGTCTCGCTACAAATTCTGACCTTTCCTTCTGATTGCTTCACGTGAACGGCGTAAAATTTCTAGGTGGTACTCTTTGTTGATCGTCATGTCATGGTCATTAATGTCGGAGAAAACTGAGTAGAACCTTCACATTCAAGCGACTTGGCGAGCTTTTTTCGCTCTTGGCGCTTCAGAAAACTTACATTGAGACGATTGGCGCTTAGTTTCGTCGTCATAATCAAACATCCATATTTCGTCACCATGATTTGTTTGAGCGATTCCTGATTCTCGTTGATTTCATTAAGCAGCTACTGAGCAGCGCAACACTGATTTTGATCGAAATTCAACAATTTGGGAACAAATTTTGCTGCCACTTGTTTCATACCCAAAACATTTTCAGCAACTTCATGGGTAGTGATTTGGCGGTTGTCTGTAACTGTTTTCTCCACTATTTCGATTTTATTATCAGTTATTGATATGTTAGGACGCCCAGGATGCTCGTCATCCTTAACTCTTTGCGACCCTCTTGGAAAAGTTAGTTCCACTTCTAAATGCTTGTTTTATTCACAGAAGAATTACAGCAGCTAGCAATCAACTAAATTATCAATATGGCCACAGTTGTCAACATACGTTTGGGAAAATAATTATCAATAAAACACCAATATAAATTTGACATTTGGATTTCTACAACCCCCGAAATTAAAAAATTTCGCGTATTATTTGATTATACTTGGTATAAAATCTTAATATAGATTGGTTTCAGAAGAGGCGATGTAGATTTACTATAGTAAGAATCCTTTTTGAGTTTAGAACCAAATGTATACTAAAGATTCGATTCCTCAAACTATGCCTAAAAATTTATATTGCTATTACCGCTACTATGTAAGCGGTGCTTAAGTAAGATATATTTTGATACATAGGTGTTTTTATATGAAATTTATGAATATTTTATTATATTACTAGTATTTTATTATAATGTGATTATTAAACCGTGCATGATATCATAAATTAATAAAATAAGTTTATTTTTATATATATTAGAATGTCTAAGGATTATGAGATTGTTTATAAGATAAACATAATTGAGTCAATTTTTTTATGTACTTACGCGTTTCAATTCATGTTGAACTTTACATTTACATCTTTGTATAAGATGTAGATAAAGTTATTAACGTTTTGTTTAATTAAAAAAATGTATTTCCTTATTTTGTTTTAATTTATTGTGACGGTTTTATTTAGATATTAAGCATCATCAGGCTAAAAGTACATGAAACAAAAATTAAGTAATAATTAAAATAATTATTATCATCTTTCATTTTAATTAAAAGTAGTATAATATATGCGAATTTAGAATCGATTTGTCTGATCTGTTATAGTGTGAGCGCTGAGGGTTGCGTGGTGAATGACGTTTGTTAGGGTTACATAATGTGTATCTGTTTTCTGCGTGGGTGATTCTGAAGTGTATTGTGCATATTACTATTCGTAGATATTGTTAATTCATATAAAAATTATTTGTTCTTTGAAATCCATGCCCCGCTAGTTTAATGGACAGAACACCTGACCGGCAATCGGACGACTCTGGTTCGATTCTCGAGTGGGGTAAATTTTCCAAAGGTACAGATGATTATATTAATTTCAAAACATATTAAAGTATAAACACTCGTTAACCTTTCGCACTTGTTTATTATATGGCCGGAAATAGGCATGAAACAGATATTAGTATTTATAAGATCAAGACTAGTGTTGCCACCTACCGGAAAAACGCATGATTAATGAGTTGAAGATAATATCGAGCACCACAATACTTGCTTACGCGTTACATATCGTATACTATTCGTACATATGTTTAATTCATATAAAAATTATTTGTTCATTGAAATCCATGCCCCGCTAGTTTAATGGACAAAATGCTAGCATACAAATGATTATATCACTTTCAAAACATTATACGAGGGTTGTCTCAAAAGTAATGCACAGTTGGCTCTAACTCGAAAAATATGTATTGAAGAAGGTACGAGTGATTACAGACCTTTAATATAATCCCCTCCCTTATCAATGCACGCTAGTGCTTCGAAGTGCGTCGATTCTGTTCAGCGTCCCATATGAGCATCCGAATCTATCGGGCCACCTCTCTTCGGAGCTCTTACAGCGTCGGAAAACGCACCCCATGAAGGGGGTTCTTCAGTTTGGGGAAGAGATCGAAGTCAAGTAGGCTCAGATCAGGACTATAATCCGGGTGGCGGAGCTATTCCCAGCCGAATTGTTCGAGAAGTTCGATGATCGGTGCACTGAGGTGCGGGCGCGCATTCTCGTGCAAAATCAACACACCACTTTAATATTCTTGCACGCAGTTTACGGATCTTTGGACAGAAGACTTTCTGAAGAAAATTTTTGTAGTACGCTCCAGTGACATTAGCACCCTTTGGAAGTCGATCTGTGGCGATTACGCCCCGTAAGATCATTTCTTTCATTTTCGACTGTTTGCCACGAATTTTTTATGCTCTCGGCGAACCTGGATTTTTTCAAGCGTCGTGCTGAGACTTCATTTCTAGCTCGAAGTCACGTTTCATCAATTGCGGCAAGCAATTCGTGCGCAATTTCCAAATGTGGTGCTTTTTGTTCGGCTGACAAGAAGTGCGGGACCCATCGCGCCGCCAGTTTTCGTTTGTGTTAAAATACAATACGCGCTAGTTTCCGAGATCCCTGTTTCTGCCACAATTTCTCTTACTGTGAATCTCCGGTCTTCGTCGAGCAACGTTGCAATGATTGAAGCGTTTGTGTTGTCAGCTGTTACAGTAGACGGCCGCTTCGCGCGCGGATTGTCTTCGATGCTTATTCGATTTTCTCGAAATTTCGTGTGCTACCTCTACTTACCACACTCGGCATGAATTTCAAGCACTTTTAGACCGCGCACTATTTCGATGCGAATATACGCACGTTGCTCTATTGATGAAATCCGACACGATGGACCGTTCTTGTTGTCTTTTCGAATTTTTGGCATTTTTCCTTTAAACGAATCTCACTACCATATGACACCAACGTGTTCTTGAGACTTCAATCTAGACACTGACGCTTCGATTAGCTGTCTACGTTGCTTACAACGCCCATTAAAGCGCTGTGCCCTCGTTGGGACAACCCTTGTATTAAATTATACACTCATCGAGTTGTTACTTATTAACCTTTCGCACTAACTTCTATGCCATACTTTTAAATAAAATTTAAGTTAATGGTAATTATTTTACTGTAATTATTTTTTGTTTTATTAATTTTTTGTCTGATGATGCTTGATATGTAATGAAACCGGTCGCAATAAATTAAGACAAAGTAAGAAAGTACATTTTTTAATAAAACATTTTTAAAGGTAAAGATTTACGTATAGATACATAGTCTGGCACAATATATGAGTATAATATAAAATAGAGGGTATACTTAAGATACGCAAATTTGTATTTTTCAGTGTAATATCTTCGAGTGAATATAAACATTGTTTGATGAAATGATGCTTTAATTGACTGTGGAACGATTTTATCGCCAATTTCAGCCAGGATCCCGGACATTCGCTACATCATCACACCACGTGCTGTCTGCGGAAGCCTCCGAAGTTGCGGAGACTTAGATATATTTAGACGTTATAGACTTTCTTTATTCTTATATATTTTCGATATCACGTTATAAACATATATTCCACGTGCAATTAGTATCTTGTGCTTTATAAATTAGGGTTCCCAGTAGGTTGTGGGTCATAATCCTTCAAGGCTCCAGATGGCCCCATTTTTGTACATTTAGGACATCATTTAAATATTTTCTGTGTTCCCAGATAGCTAGTCCTCGAGTCATCATAGCTACTTCTCGACTCAAACATGGCATAGATTTCATATTTTACGATACGAGGGTGGTCCCGATCTAACAAAGGAAACAAATAATTTGGGAAAACATAGCTTTGTTTCTCTACATAGTCTTCTTTTAGCTCAATAGTTCTTTTACCTCTTTTAGTTCTTTTACTCAATTCCCAGCGATGAATCGTTGAGCTCCTCATAATTACCATCAACCGCAGACTCCATCTCTTCATTGTTGATAAATCTTGTACCACCGACCCATTTTTCAATTTTGGAAACAAAATAACGAAACACTAAATTGTAAAATAAAATTTAGCATACAAATTTAAAGGACAATAAGGCA